>JAPYYV010011322.1:0-11234 GCA_030522625.1 Copidosoma aretas | reverse complement strand
AAATAGTGCGGTTACGGATTTGACCGTTACGGAGTTGACATTTCGTCTTCAAAGCTCTCCCATTTCTTTGCGATTGAATATTATGGCTTATCCTTGGAAGTGGCATTTATGGCAACTAAACTCTTTAAAATAATCGACTTGACGAGAGAAAAAATACACTTAAGCAGATGTACCATGTGGTTACGGATTTGACCGAATTTTTGAATAAAGTGTTTTTTGATCGCAAATCAGCTCGTGTCAATAGATAGTCGAATTTTTTGGGCTCTTGTCGAGTGAATTTTGTATTTTGATATCCAAACTATTAAATCTAGTGTTTTTGAAGGTTCACAGTTGATGTAAAGCAATCGAAAAATGCCATAAAAGTAGATGCAAACTTTTTCGTGCAAATCGTTGCTTGAATGATGGTCCAAAACCAATGAAAACTTTAAGATAAAGGTCTATAATTTTAGGTATGTTCACCAAGAGAGCGTTCAATTGGCTTATTTTTGCTCAGCATCACGTTTTATAGCGTTATTTTCGATATGGACAGGTTACGGATGACATTTCGACGCTTAAATGATCTGCAGATCAAAGCGTATACTTTAAAATCAGGTCTCATAGGGTGAAAAAGTTTGGCACCAGCACTACACGTACTTTAGCATCCATAGGGTTACCTATTTCACTCCTAATTCTGCACACGAGACCAGGACGCCGATAGTGCAAGTTTCACCGGAATGACCCATATACTAAATCTCCTACGTTATATTTAATGTTTACCTTATTCTTATCGTAATAGATGTTATCCTGATTATGGACTTTTTCTGAATTTTGATATGCTATTAATCCGCTTTCCAACAATTTATCTTCGTTTTTTGAAATGAGTTCAATCGGTAAAGTTGATTTTTCTCTTCCTGTTAGTGAATAATTTGGCGTAAAACCTGTTAAACTGTGAATCGTGTTGTTGTATTCATCTACACATTCTTCTGCTTAGGTTGACCACGGACGATATTTGTTTTTAAATATTTTACATCTTATCCTATTTACCAGCGTCTAATTGGTTCTTTCATTAAGTCCATTAAAGAAAGCGCAATCCACTGCGGTAAAAACCAAGTTTATTTTTATGGATTTAAAATATTGTTTAAATTCTTTTGAATTAATTCCTGCGTATTGATCTGTAAATAGTGTTTGTATTTTCTCCTCATTTTTCGTTTGTTGTACTATTTTTATAAAATCTTTAGCAATCTGCGTTTTTTATGTCATAATAGAAGCGTATCTTGTGAAATGATGAATCAGCAGGTGTAGATACTTTTTTGGACTTTTATTGCCTGCAAAACCTCCTATTGTGTCTAGTGAAATTATTTCGAATACTTCGAAGGCCGGACCCAGTTGTGATAATGGAGTTTTGAAGTTACCTATTCTAGTTTTATTTTTAATACAAGTTTCACAGGAACGACACATTATTTTTATGTATTTATGCATGTTTTTGAAATAGAATTTACGAGTAATTGTTAATGTTAACTGTTTTGTTTCTACGTGTCCTTGTTTATTATGTATATTTTTGATTAATTCGGTTTCTAATTCTTCAGTTAGCCAAATTCTTTACCTATTATTTAGCACTTTATAAATAATGTTATTTTTAATTTCATATTTATTGTCTAGTTTCAATTGTTTTTGGTTATTGACTATTTGATCTAATGTCAGAAAATTTACTATTTTTATTTTTGATGTTTCATGTTCTTTGGTGTTTTCTTCTAATACTGGATTACGTGATAAACAATCTGCCTCTAAATTATTATTACCTGGGTTATATTTTATATCGAAATCAAATTGATACATGTAGTTTAAAATTTTTCTTAAATCTGGGTCATTACAATTTTTTATTTTGAAATTTTCTAATGGCTTGTGATATGTAAAGACAGTAAATTTTTGTCCTATTAAATAATATTGCTAATATAGAAGAGCTTTTTTAATAGCAAGACACACAATATAAATTGCTCTTTTTGCCTTTTGTGACTCCATTAATTTGCGTGAAAAGTAAGATACTGGTTTTTGCGTTTTATCTTTTTGGAGTTGTTTTAATATCGCCCAACTCCCTGTAGAGAGGCATCAGTGTAAATGTAAATTGGGATGGTTGGATCAATGATTGCCAAAATAAGTTCTGAACACATACTTTTTTATTTTTTCAAAATTTTTTTGGTGAATTTTCAACCATTGAAACTGTACGTTTTTTCTTAATAAGTTATAAAATGGTTCCAATATTATATTTAATCTAGGAATAAACTTCAAATAAAACTTTATTTTTCCTAAGAATTGCCTAATGTGTTTCCTTGTTCTGGGTATTGGAAAATTCTTTATGGCGATTACATTATCATTTAAGGGTTTTACATGACTATTTCCTATTTGTGGGCTAAATATGTTATTTTTCTTTGTATAAACACACATTTTGCGAGATTTAATTTGAATCCCTGTTCATGTAAAGCCTTTAACGTCGATTAAGTGTGTTTTATGTGGTCACTGTATGTTTTTGAATAAAATAAAATGTCATCGATGTAATTTACTGCAAAAAGGGCCAAATTATTTTTCCTTATTATACTGGATAAAATTCGTTGAAAAATTGCTGGTGCAGATTTTAAACCAAATGGTAAACAACACCATTTCCAATGCCCATGATGAGTTACAAACGCTGTTTTATATTAGTCCTTGTTTCGTAACGGAGTCGACCAAAACGCCGAACTTACGTCTAACATTGTGAAGTATTCACAATTTCTCGTTCGTAACTTTAAGTCATCGATTCTTGGAAAAGGTTGACTTTCTGGGACTACTATTTTATCAACTCTTTATAATCGATGCATAATAAGGATTTTTTTTCTTCTGCCTTTTTATATACTAATGTAACCGGCGCGGCATATGGGCTACATGATTCCTGTATTAACCCCACCTTTAATAACTTTTCGATTTGGTTTTCTATTTCTACTTTATCTTGAATTGAACATTTATATGGTTTTTTTGCTATGTATTTAATCTCTGTTAGTTTAATAGTTGCTCATAATTCTTTACGGTACCAACAACAAATTTTTCTTCTGTGAAGGCTTTTTGTGTTTGATCATTATTTCTTTCAAACTTTTATTCTCGGAAATGATGGTGTTTATTATTGTAGTATTAACTTTATAATTTTCATCAACTTGTTTTTCATCTACATTATTTTTGACATATTTTTGGATTTTTATTTTGACAGAGTTTGAATTATTTTATACAGTCCAAGCCTAACGATGCATCTTCATTAAATAAATTGCTCTTTATTAAAAAAAATGTTAGTTGTTTTCGTACATTAAATATCGTTACTGGTAATGTAACCCCACCTTCGGCTTTTGAGATTCTTGAAATCGTCTACATATTTTTATCCCCACTTATGTTTTTATTCAGATTTCGTTTTTTCAAAAAATTACAATCAAACAGAGATATATTTGCTCTCTAATTGTAAAGACCAATGGCCATTTCGTCATCTAGCAAAATTTTTACTTGATGAGTGGGGAGACTATTCGCTTTTTGCTTCGTTTGAGCATCTAATTGCATCTTGAATTTCTATGTTAACTACTTTAATTTTGTCATGTTTATTTGATTTTTAATGAGCTATTTTCGTGCGGCACATTTGCTCTGGATAAAATCTGTTTGGGAAGCCTACACTTTCGCAGTATGAACACGGAGTATGTTTATTTTGGATTTTAGATTTAATAGTTGGATTCGGGTCCACGCCTATGAGCATATTTCTCTTTTTTAAGGCGAAATCCAAGAGTGATCCATTTAAATATTTAAATTTATAAGAATGTGAAATTTCAGACCACGATTTTTGACCGAACGTGTCTAAAAATGAATTATCATTCCCAAGCGTGAGACAATAAATTTGTTTAAAAAAAAATTGAAAACCATTTCAACGCTGGGCCTTCCAAAAATAATCTTAAAATTTCTGCATATCTGTTTTCTTCAACCTCGAACCTTTTTCACTCCTTTACGAACAGTTTTAAACAAGCCTTAGCATTAAAATTCTTTCCATTAAATTTTTCTACTATCATGTTTTTTGAGATAGAATGGATTGGTTTTTCATGGGACGGAATTTTAGTGGGTGAAAAGTGCATGTAAATGTTGCTTACGTCAATATCTTTGAAATTATGTGCCAGCTGGAGATAAAACAAAAAAGCCGTACGTAGCTTCCAGGCGTCCGCGTCGTCAAAAAAGAAAATTTGGGAGTGGAACACGAGTTCGTAACGCTAATTGAAGCCCTTTATTTCTTGTTAGATTAAAACAATACACTTTCATGATCTGATTTCTGTTTTGTACTCGTCAGACAATTATCTAAAACGTGTTACTGTGACTCTTTTAATCGTAATAAAACATAACCTAAAAAAATATGAAATTCGAAAATTCCACAATTGTTACTTAAACATTCGAAAATATGGATGAATTGAATATTTATAATAAGTTTCTGAGTGAAGACAGTTTACGAAGTTATTAAATTTACTAACGTTTTAAGATTGTCAGTATAACCTTAAAGAATTATTTTCATATTTTTCTTCTTTTTTTTTAATTGGCCTTGACAACAAATTTCGACTGATTAAAAAATTTTACTAATCAAAATACTTGTAAAATGATTCTCTCACACGCGTTACTGCGACTTTTTTTATCATAATGTAACATAACTTCCAAAAGAAAGTAAATAGAAAAATTTTACAATTCTTTTCATAGCATTTGATAATAGGTATACATGGTATATTCATGATAAGTAATTGGGTCTTGAGTTATTGCATTCTGATAGTTTAAGTAGTTGCTTTTTAACTTAACAACATCTGAGATTGGTTTAGATAACCTCAAAAAAATTATTTCAATTTTTTTCAGTCAAACATCGGCCTAGCCCACGAAATATAACAGATTTACAATTTTGTTAATTCTTATAACTCGTATGATAAATCTTGTTAACGTATTACGGCTATAGTTTTATTCGTAATAATACACAGGAAAAAAAGAAAGATTAAAATTTCTTCATTTCTACATAAAACTTTCAAAACAGGTACGCATCGTATGTTTCTTATTAGTTGTCGAATAATAATAGTTGTTCATTTTTTTGAGGTCAACAACGTTTTTCTTCTTACAATATCATAAACCAGTTCATTCTCGTTCAATTTTCATTTTATTTGTCACCTATGAATACTGATTTTTATCAATAACTGTACAATAATTTATCTCATGAGTCGACTTGCATATATTCTCTCTATCACTGGAAACATTTATGTATGGAAATTAGTAAGAAAAGAGAACAATGAATAACGTATATGTAAGACTATGTGTATATACTTAAACTAAATAAGCAAAAATATCAGTAGCAAATCCTGGTAAAAAATGCACTATTCATATTTAGTGATATATTCATATTAAAGTAGTTCTTGAAATTCATTAAAATTTCTTATTTATTGTACGTTTAGTTGAATTAAATTTTAATTAGGATATGTTTAAGAACTACAAACAGTACATGAGGTTTTTGAAAGTTTTACATAGCAATAGTATAAATTTAACTTTTTCCTTTTTTTTAAAGCTATGTTTTATCATCATCAAAAAAATCGCAGGACACGTTCAATAATTAAATGACCAAAAAATTGTAAATCGGTCTAAAATAGCGGTTGAGGCCTATTTTTTCTTAAAGTAGAATTAAAATAATTATTCGAGGTTATCTTGGCAAATTAAAAACGTTATTAGGTTGAGTAACGACTACTTAAACTATCTGGGTTTTAAAAACTCATAATAAATATACCATGCATGCCTGTTTTCAAAATTATTAGATATTAATTGTAAAATTTTTAATTATTCACATTCTTAGGAAGGTACTATCACATCATGATCAGAAAAAGTTGCAGTAACGTGAGTAAGAGAATCATTTTACAAATATTTTAAAGAGAAAATTTTTTTTCTACCTAGGGCAGAAAGTGCGGCGGAGCCTTTCTGCCCTAGGTAGGAAAATGTACTTTAAATTAGCTAAAATTTGTGGTCAAGGCCGAATAGAAATAAAATATTGAATTTTGTTTTTTTAGGTTATGTTGTAAAATAAAAAACAATATTAAATAAAATAATTACTTGTCCTTTTTTAGTTCAAGAACTCACTATGAATATTTTATTTGTCCCTGTTTTCGAAAGTTTAAGTAGCAATTGTGCGATTCATGACTTCTTACATTTTCTTAGGTTGTAATTTATATCGCCAATAAAAAAGTTTTGAATCGGTTAAAATTCGTGGTCAAGGCCGATTAAACAAAAAAGAAAACTATTTAATATATAAAACGCGGCTTCTATACTACGATTTTTCGAACAGAATTATTTTAAAGCGTGTGTGTGTGTGCAATTACACATGCATACGCATTTACTTCATACCAAGCAAGTTCAAGCCTCAGTTGAAATTCATACTTTGTGCCTCCGTTAATAAAGAGCGCGAAGAAAGTGTAGGGAAGGAAAAATTTGGAAGAAAGGAGAAAAGGATGGGACTCGTTTCTTCCTCGACCGATAGCTGGGACTCGTCAGTGTAGCGAGCTAGCGATCTAGCTACACACGAACACGTCTATATAAGTATACGTAAATATTGAATAATCGAACAAGATGTAGTACGGGAGTTTAGTTAAATTTGAATGAATTCTGGCATACGATTGAAATGAAAATGCCAATTGTCACACGCTAGATCAATCTCGCCCTCGAGGTTATATACGCATATCAGTGCAAGTGTTAGACGTGTATAAATAGTAGTTTTCGTCACAAATTTGCATCTCTCCAGGGCGTTCCCTGGGCCCGAGGGCGCTTGCGAAGCAACGCCCGAGGGACCGTTGGGACCCCCCTGGTCGGATGCACATAAGTGGCGAACGCTGTTTTTCCTACCGTGGGTTGCAAAAGTGCCCAAGGTAGGAAAAGTTATATTACGAGTATTTAAAAAAAAAATAATGAAAAACCGGTTACATTTGTGGTCAAGGCTGATATTGTCCAAAACTATTCCTTTTTTTTCACTGTGCACCGCCTTCACACCTTTTGATTAGATGTGGAGTTATTATATATTTTTATGGTAAATTAAAACAAATAAAATAGTAGTTTTCGTCACATATGTGCATCTCTCCAGGGTGATCCCTGGGCCCGAGGGCGCTTGCGAAGCAACGCCCGAGGGACTGTTGGGACCCTCCTGGTCGGATGAACATGAGTGGCTAAAGCTGTTTTTCCTACCGAGGGTGTACCAGGGTTGCAAAAGTGCCCGAGGTAGAAAAAATAATATTCGTATAAGTGGTTTTATCTAGACAGTTTGAGACAACGTGGACGGTAAATCTACACTAACTTTTTTTTTTTTTTCGTTTATACTCTTTTGTATAGAAAATTCTCTGGAAAATCTGCATTTTTAGCGACTTCGCGTTGGCACACCTCCCACCCACCAGAAATTACATTTTGTGACACACTTATATTTTTGTTTTGGCCTTCTCTATACGTTTTTGTCCGCGTAACACCTATCTTTTTCACATTGCAAATCGTTACAGGCGAAAGTAGGATGATAAAAAAATAACACAATACTTGATTTTTTAGAGTAAAAATATGGTTTATTATTTCAACTGATCCTAGCTTAAAATGGTCGTAAAACATTATATCAAAAAGTAATTAAAAATGCTTAAAAACAGCTTTAATTTAGGCTCAAGCAGATTCAATAACGTTACTGGAGTCTAAGCGACTGAAGTTAAAGTTCTAACATGAATTAATCTTGATATTGTTCAAAATTACGAGATTTTAAATTATAACTTTAATTCATTATTATTCTCGACCCCGACAGCTTTTTTTCTTTAGTTAGGCTTAAATTAAAGCTTTTCTTGAGTCCTTTCTACTGCTCTTCTATTAAATGCTCTTATTGGATTGTGGTCTTAGCGGCGCACAGTGGTGCAAAAAGCACTTTTTTCGTTAAAAAGTCTGCCAGCTTCTCAAATCTTGACCGAGTTTAATGATTTTTTAAAAAATATAGGTAAACCCCTAGGCTTTGACAAGTTACTACCACTTTTTTGTTAAACTGCAACATAACCTCAAAAAACCATGTTTTAGCCAGAAAAGACAAAGTAATGAAAAAGTCCTTAAGAGAAATCGCACAATTTCGTGTTTTCCTTGTAACGTTGTTATAAAAAAAATTTTTGCTTTGATTGATTTTACAGACTAAAGTGTATCAAACATAAACTATAATTGATTCATTTTTCACCTTAACAAGCCTATTTTACACAAATTTATCATTTTGTTAACAAGATTTGCAATAAAAATATATTAAATCCCTAGGCTTTGACGAGTCACTACCACTTTCTTGTTAAACTGCAACATAACCTCAAAAGACCATATTTTAGCCGGAAATATGAAAGTAATGAAAAGATCCTTAAGAAAAATCGCACTATTTCGTGTTTTCATGTAGCCTTAATATAATGAAATTCTCACGGCTAGTTATAAAGGCCTTTATATATTATACAGACTTAAGTGTATCAAACATAACCTATAAGTGTACCATTTATCGCCTTAACAAGCATTTTATCCACAATTTTATCATTTTTTTAACAAGATTTGCATTACAAATCATATTAAAATCCTAGGCTTTGACAAGTCACTACCACTTTCTTGTTAAACTGCAACATAACCTAAAAATTCATGTTTTAGCCAGAATAATGAGTGCAATGAAAATATCCTAAAGAAAAATCGCAATATTTCGTGTTTTTGATGTAACGTTGTTATAAAAAAAATATTTAGGGCTAGTTCTTAAGGCCTTGATAGATTTTACAGACTAAAGTGTATTAAACATAACCTATATAAGTGTACCATTTTTCGCCTCAACAAGCGTATTTTTCACAATTTTATCATGTTGCTAGTAAGATTTGCATTAAAAAATATATTAATATCCTAGGCTTTGACAAGTCACTACCACTTTCTTGTTAAACTGCAACATAACCTAAAAATTCATGTTTTAGCCAGAATAATGAATGTAATGAAAAGATCCGAAAGAAAAATCGCACTATTTCGTGTTTTTGATGTAACGTTGTTATAAGAAAATACTCAGTGCTAGTTCTTAAACCTTGATAAATTTTACAGACTAAAGTGTATCAAAGATAACCAATAAGTGTACCATTTTTCGCCTTAACAAGCGTATTTTTCACAATTTTATCATTTTGTTAACAAGATTTGCAATAAAAAATATGTTTATATCTTAGGCTTTGACAATTCACTACGACATTCTTGTAAATTATCTCAACCATAACCTCAAAAAACCACGTTTTAGCCAGAAAAGAAAAAAGTAATGAAAATATTCTCAAGAAAAATCGCACTATTTCGTGTTTATCACGTAACGTTGCTATACAAAAACACTCAAGTCTAGTTTTTAAGACTTTAATAGATTTTAAAGACTGAAGTGTATCAAACATAACCTATAAGTATACCATTTTTCGCCTTAACAAGCGTATGTTTTACAATTTTAACATTTTGTTGATAAGCTTTACATTGTCTATTAATGTCAGCTGATTATCTAACTTTCATGCTTTCCAAAACTTATAATACATATGACATGAAAATGGAATTCGGATAATGCTACTTATATGTCGATTTCATTGAATTAAGACATAATTTAGGCATGATTTATCATTGACACAAAAGTACTTAATTAACATAATATTAGTTTTAAAATATTGTAAAATAGTATACTAGTAAAGTATTTTTTTTTAAGACTTTACGAGGTAAAAGTCCGTGAAAAAGTATTACTATATTTATACTTTTTGCCTTTATACTTGTTGAAAATTATAATACTTTCAGTAAGTATATGGTTATAAAGATTGCTAGATATAAAATCTATATATGATATAAAATTATTAAGTATAAAATATGTAACTACTTTTGCGTGAAGATATTTCTAACGTCACCTGGTAACAACCTCTTAAAATATTATTTCACCTTTACAACACGATTTTTAACATTATCAAATAAAAGTGGGGCGAGTCGATTTTTATATCCTGTAAAGCTACAAAAAGGAGGGTCTAAGATAACGGCGGTGCATATCAAATACGTACCACAACAACATCATTCTTTTTCAACAAGTGTTAATTAACATACACTACATTGTAAAGATTTGTATGTTTGAAGAGAAATCAATACAACGACAATCATTACGTCGACAGATTAAAAAGTAGACATGGAAAAAACGGCAGTCGTGGTGATGATATATCGTTACTTGGTGTATCGCTAGGTTACAAAGAAAATAAATAACAAATTTTTATTTAGCAACAGCAAGTGTTTTAACTGTTCACGTCAACGATTGTGACTGTTCATTTCCACGATATCAAATTTTCCGACTGTTTGTTCAATCGATATTAGATATAACGACGCGTCATAGTGTTACTGTAATTAATGTATAAAGAATTTAGTCAATTAGATTCCATATTATAAATAATTAGAGGAAATAACTCAATAGTAAAATAAAATAATTTCTGTTACAGTGTTACTTTACATTTTATTGAAACTTTATCTTCGTAAATTATAACAAAACGCTAATTTTATACGTGTTATAAAACATTTTTAATAGTTAAGTTCTTGTTTTGTTTTAAATATAAAAATACATATTTTTTCTCAAAATTACAATTCAAATAGCATTATTAAATTTATCGAAAATCTTTAAAACAAAACTGAATTTGAAAATGGTATATTAAAATTAAGATGCATGAGTAACTTTTTTTGATAAGCAACGTTTCTAATAATATATTGGTTGTTTTGCTTTGCACATAAAAATACATATTTTTTCGCAAAATGACACTTGAAATAGAATTATTAAATGTATTGAATATCATTGAAACAGAAATGCATCAGAAAAAAGTATAATAAAATAAGGATAGGCGTAAAATGTTCAATATATAGACAGCTATCCAATAGATGGACTCTATGAAAAAAATAAAAAATCAACTATTTAAAGATTAAAAAATAAAAACAGTATACTAACGATAAGTTGCAGTTACATATCATTAACTAATAAAGACAATTTAATTAGTTAAATCACTTAGAAATTGAGCATGATTGTCTTATTTTTGACGTGTCCATCTATTGGACGGGTATCTATTGCACGTTCTAATTCGTACATTCGTGAGTTTTTTTTTTTAATGAGCAACTTAGTTTTAAGGCTCATTCTGTTTATTATAAAAAATCATATAAAAATAAATGATGTGGGTGCTTTACTTATTTTATGA
>JAPYYV010011321.1:0-10842 GCA_030522625.1 Copidosoma aretas | reverse complement strand
AGCTGACTTTGTCGCACGCCAGCTGACTTTGCCGCACTCCAGCTGACTTTGTCGCACTCCGTGCACATTTCTCCACTTTACCGACATGGAATGCGTGCGAATTAAGGCATATTCCGTGCACGTGTACTATAAATTTATTTTTCTTTACAACTATATAAACAAGCTCTTCTAGTCACACTCTTGAATTTAAAAATGTAGGAAAGTATTACGTAAGTTGTATAAAAAAAAACTCAATATTTTATTGTCTGTTATAACGGAACTCTCATGATCTTACACAGATTATTGTACTCTACTTATAATGCAATTACATACGATACACTTTTTAATAGGTTTATGAAGAAGTAAGTATTCCACCATTCTATTTTGGTCGCCAGTTTTGGATTTTATTTTGTGATGAAACTCATTTGATTGTACTCGTCATACCCTTTGATTTGATACCTATGACAAGGGTATCGTAAAGAAAAAAGTGGTCGGCCATTTTGTGGTGGCAGCCATATTGTATCTAGCATATGAATAAATACACAGCATTGTACTGTCATCGGAACCAAGGGTAAGTGCAAAAATTCAGCCTGATCGGATGTTAGGAATTGATCGAAAGATCGATGGAAAAATTTCTTTCGACAGACACGCATGCAACCAAGAAATTATAGAATCAAATCAGTGAGTATATTACAATTTCATAACTTACTTTTGCATTGAAAAAGCTTTAAAACTTTATTGATTGACTATTTACAAAAATTATTTACAAAATCGCACCAAATTCATTAGTTTAAAAGGAAAATATGGCTTTTCCAATTTGTTTGAGGTAAGGTTGACATTCGTACGACTTGACTATATTTCTTCTATGTTTGGAATTTTGATCTCTACAAAATTATAAAAAAAAAAAAAACCCGCCTATCTATTTCCTATCTGGAGATATTTGATTTCAAACAAATTTACCTATGATTTCATCGTTGCTGAACATACTGCGTCGTGGAAGCGGGCTGCCCTCAAGCATACCAGCGTAGAGCTTACTGCCAGTGCTCTTGTTGACGTCGCTGCCGAGGGCTGCTTGCAACCACCAAATACGTCTGTCTACACCTGCTGACGGTGCCTTTCAGCTAACGCCGCCATTTTGCTGCTGCCTGTGCCCTGCTGCCGGCACTCTCGCTGTCATCACCGCTGCATGCCGCTCCCGCCCGCCGATGAAATCTCCCTGACCATCGCTGCCGTGCTCGAAGGCCTGTGCCCTGCTGCCGGCGCTCTCATTGACGTCGCCGCTGCAGGCCGCTCCCGTCTGCCGAGGACATCTTCCTGGTCATCGCCGCCGAGCTCGCAGGTCTGTGTGTTATTGCTGACGCCTTGCTGAGGTTGCCTGCCCTGCTGCCCCGCCGTTGACGACTGCTTCTTTCTACTGCTGTTGTTTAGTTTTGCGTTTCGTTTCTTACTTTTGACCCCTTAGTCAATTTTTTCGTGTTTGGAAATTTTCGAAATAATTGATCGTGTTAATCGCAAATTGGATTGATTGCATTAGAAGCAGATCAAGCTGGATACTCGAATTATCAACTGTTATGACATTTTTAAATGATCGGTCCGGACAAAATGACTTGTGGCAGAGCCGAGGCTTAATTCAAAACTCTAAACGATTATTTGCAAAAAATTTGCGCCGCTTACGAAGAAATAATGAACCTTACCAACTTTGATGAGCAACACGCCTATTTTACGACCGAGCTGCTAGACACGACGGAAGACGTTTTTTACCTTGTGAAAGGAGACCTTTTTGATTTCTTAAAAAAGCTTCCTGCTATAAACCCTGTACCGGTGCCGGGCGGTGCAAGCCCTCCAATAGTCGTCCAACACTCTAGTCAGTTGTTCCTCTCGCGCATTGATCTTCCAAAATTCTCTGGTCGATACTCAGATTGGGAGAATTTCAGGGATACATTTCGTTCATTAGTTCATAGAAAGGAAGATATCAATGATATTGTTCAATTCCACCAACTTTGAGCGGTGAAGCGTTAGATTTATTTAAATCAATCAGCTTAACGAAAGATCAGTATGCGTTTGCTTAAAAGACTCTCGGTGACTACTACTACGATAGCCAACTTCGTATAGTTTAAAATTATATCAGTAGTATTATTAATTGTAAGCCGATGAGTCCGGTTCAGAACTTAAACGCATTTGCAAGGAGATAATTGGACTGATAGATGCTCTTCGGTCTTTAGGTCGTGATTTAGGCACCGGAGACCTACACATCGCACTTATTACGAGCTAATTTGATGTTAGTACCAATAAAGATTGGCAGAAATTTTTGGGTAGCGTCAATCAGCCTCCAATCTTGTTATTCGTCTCATTGCAAATCATAACTCTCGGAGCTTGCGAAAATTTTAGCACACCTAAGACTCAACCTTCCCAACTTTCTCGAAAATTCTCCCCGATCTCCTCTCCCTTCACTGGCGATGACACCGCCGGAGCGGCCACTTCTAGGGATAGTAAGAATGCCCCTTATTGCATAGCTTGCGGAGATATGCACCCCTTGGTCAGATGCCATCAGTCCAAGAGTTCTTGCTTCATTTGCGGTAAGACACATAACACTTTGCTGCATATTAATAGATTCCCCCCTGGTAAAAGTTCTGAACAAGCTGGCCACGGCTAGGATTTATGTGACAGGTTCTTTCGGACATCGCTCACTAGTCAGAGCGCTTATAGACTAATGTTTGCAGTGTTTAATCATCTCGAAGTCACTTTGTTCATTACTGCGACTTAAGCGCGAAAAAGCCCGTATCTCCATCTCAGGTAACGGTGATGCTTTAGTCGGAGTAGCCAAAACGTAGTAGAGTTCTCAGTGCAACCACACTTCCCCTCCACCTTCAAACTGCCGATCAGAGCCAAGTTGTTACCGTAGATCTCTTCTCACAAGCCACCGGTGCATTGTTCTTGCGCGACTCTCTTGCATATAATTGGACTTGAATTAGCTGACCCTCGATTCGACTACCCCGGATATATAGATTTGATATTAGGTACGGAGTCACACGCGACAATTGTTGAAAGTGATGTAATAATGGATGATGTTAACCAACCCATTGCTACACGTTCCTTATTGGGATGGATTCTTTCTGGCCCAGTCGGGTTAACTTGATCCCTCAGTAGTGGTTGTGTTTCCTTTCATCATACCGAGGAAGTCCTCTTGACCGCCTTGCAGAGATTCTGGGAAACAGGAGAACTTCCCCCGTCGTTGAACCGATCCTGACCCCAAGGGAAGAAGATAGTGAGAGACATTTCACCTCCACCTATACTAGAGATGAGTTTGGGCGCTATGTTCTCCGTCTCTCCTTTAAAACGGACCCCATTTCTCTTAAGGATGGTGGACGTGCTTCTAAACGTTTCGCTACCTTTATGATGTATTCATTAGAACGTAAGTTTAGAGTCGCACTCGATTTGTTAAAGGCGTACAAGACATTCATAAGTGAGTATGCAGCGCTTGACCACATGTGCACCATGGAGGAGGATGGTAACGAGGATAGCTGGTACATCTCCCACCATGAAGTGGTAAAGAAGACCTCATCAGGCCTTAAACTCCGCACCATGTTCAACGCTTCGGCCAAAATCCTATCTAGCATGGCTTTTAACTAGTTGCTTCATGTAGGTCCCAATTTACTATCTAACTTAGTTGACCTTATAGAAGTTTGGCGCCTTTATCGCTGCGCCTTCTCCATAGACTTGGAGAAGTTGTTTGGACAAATGGGATAGCCCCTGAGAATCAGCGGTACCAGTGTGTCCTCTGGCAAGAGAAACCGACTGATCCTTTGCAACCTTATCGACTTATAACTGTTAGTTATGGCATGGCCTCTTCCCTCTTCTTGGCTTACCAAGTAGTTCGATAGCTAGCGCAAGATTCCGCTTCTGAATCGCCGCTAGCTTCTAGAACATTGGTCAAGGAAGTTCACATGGATGATATCCTATCTGGGGCCCATACTATGGCTGAAGCTCGCGAGGAGGTTTGTCAGTTACAAAAAGCCACCAGTCCAGCCAGCTTTTCCCTACATAAGTGGTCAGCCAATGACCCCTCTATACTTGCAGACCTGCTTGACCATACCCGAATTGAACTCGCGACTTATCCTCCAACTGAAAATCACTCGACAGCCGAAGTATTAGGTTTAGTTTGGTCCCCGAGTGATGACAGCCTCTCCTGTAAAGTACAGCCTAGGCAACCTCCCGGAGTCTGGACGAAAATGTCGTTTCTTTCATGCAAGCTAAGCTCTGTCATCCGTTAGGTTGATTATCCCCAGTAATCATCCATGCTAAAATCATGATGCAGTCGTTGTGGCTCTTAAAGATAGATTGAGATACTGCACTACCCGCCCAGTTTGTTGAGCCGGGGTGCAAATGGTTTGAGGAAATTCATTTTCTCAGCAAAGTTCGTGTCCCTCGATGGAACCAGTTTTCCAGTTATATTGTAGGCATAGAACTGCTTGGCATCGCTGATGCTTCCAAATTAGCTTTCGGGGCTGTTCTTTACACCCGAGTGCGAAGTGAGCAAGGGGTCGAGATAGTTTTGCAACTGTCCAAGTATAAAGTGGCCCCTATTCAGACCATTAACATACCGCGCTTGAAGCTTTGTGCAGCCCATCTATTAGCAAAGCTCACGCATCACTACGTCATTAAACTGCATCAGCCTGTCGATTTTATCCAGCTCGGCTTATATTCTCAAGGCGTCCTTCACTCGCTCAGTGCACAGCCAACTCGTTGACCTACCTTCGTAACAAACCAATGCAGTTTCATTTATACACTCGCTTCTACAGCTACCTGGCACTACGTTCCAGGCAAGTCCAACCCTGCTGACGTGGATTCTCGAGGAGTTTTCCCCTCTTAATTCAACACAGAGGATTAGTTTAATGGACACGACTGGCTACGCCAAGACCAGTTTCCTTATCAAGTGTTCCTGCCTCGAAAACCCAACCCTCGGCCTCCAACAGTAATGCCTGACACAGTTACACATCATACATCTAGAAGGATCTTATTTTGGTCTCCTTAGTCTAAGTTCTCGTCTTTAGAGACGCTGTTGAGAGTAACAGCCTATGGCTTGCGTTTTATTGCCAAAGTTTGTCAGAGAGTCGAACATCGAATCGCCCTAAAGCTCTTAACATCCGATGAAGCTCTCGAAACTCGAAAGTTCGTTATGTTGGCTGAGCTTCACAACGCGAAGTGTTTCTTGGTGTATGTGCATCAAGTCTCTTATTTCTTTGTTAAGATTCGAGCGCTTAATGGAGAAGGTCGAGAGCTGCGGGTTGTACCCCGTAATAGTCCACTATCCTGACTCAAGCCATTTCTTCAAGACGGACTCATACGCGTTGCTGGACGATTGAGTCATTCGTTGTTATATTATGGAGTTGAACATCCCCTTATCTTAGCCTCCGAGGACTTCTTCACGCAATTGATTGTCGAGCACGCCAATCGTATCACCTTGCATGGGGGACCTCAGCTTACGCTTAATGTATGCCGCCGCGAGTTTTTGATAATCCGAGGTAGACAGAGGGTAGGCGCTCTGCTTTCAAATTGCATGAAGTGTAAGCGTTATGCTGGTATTCCAGCCTCCCAGATAATGGCTGATCTCCCGGATTTTCGATCTTGACCAGCCCCCGCCTTCTCATAGCCTGGTGTAGACCAAGATTTACATCATAGTCTTTGTCTGCATGAGCACCAGGGCTGTGCACTTGGAAATTATCGAAGACTACACGTCTAAAGGATTTCTGGCCGCATTTCAACGATTCGTGTCATTGCGAGGTTTCTGTTCAGATATATAAAGTGATCGTGAGACCAATTTCGCTGGAGTGACTCGCACTAGGGAAAAAAGGACTTTTTTTTGACAAAATCAGCCTTGACCATGAATTTCAACCAATTTCCATTTTTTTTTTTTTTAAATACTAGTTAGATAATTCTCTTGAATGTATCACTACGATATTTCCAATTATGATGGAACATAATCTCCAAAAAAATTTTGAAAGTTAGAAATTTCACAATTTCTATGTAAAACTTTTGTGAACAGCTTCATATGGTATATTTATAACATGCAATTGATAGAAAATAGATTAAATCGCCATTTTTCAACTCAATATTGTATTTATTCGTCGACATAATCTAAAAAAAAAATTATAATCCTTTTTTTTAAAAAGAATTCGCACTTACCACAAATTCCAATGGATTTTAGTTTTTTTTCTTTTTAATACTTGATAGACGATTCTCTTTAACTTATTATTTCCATTTTTGTAATTATAATGTAACATAACCTAGAAAAATGTAATATTTGGCATATATTCTATGTAAAACTTTTGACAACAGGTACATACAGTATATTTATCATAAGTTCTCGATCAAGGACAGTTTTAATTGTTATTTTTTACTAAATTACGTATTTATTCGTCAACATAACCTTAATAAAAGTTATTTTAATTCTTTTTTTCAAGTAAATTGGCATTTACCACAATACCACAAATTTTAATGTGTTGATATAGCGTTGAATATTTTTATATGGGTACTACGTATACCTATAGATACACTGTTTTTACTGTAGCATCATTAAACGATGTACTACACCATCTACTCTCGCAGGCATGGTGTACTTTACTTTTGATAAATTAATGTCCCAGTGGCTAAACGCTTAAGGCCTTAGGAAATTAAAAGATGAATATCAAATATAATCCTTCTGATTTTCATATATATTTTAGATATTTACTATCATTGTGGTTATATGTATTATTTAAAACAATGATTTAACATTATAAACGAGTTTTACCGGTGAATTACTAATATTTCTATTCAGTATGTTGTACCGATGGATGAACAGTAGAAAATCGAGGTGTCCCAGTAACTGAAACGACCAATACGAATAACTAAACGGGCTTTAACATACAAATACAGTATTGATATACAAACTTAAGTAGATGCGGTTTCAGGTTAGAAGTACGCTCAAAACGTATACAATCATCATCCGCAAGAAAAGTCCAAATTAATGAGTCATACTTATTTTATATCAAGGATTATTGCTACTTTCACACGAAAAACTAACTGATAAACGATTGTTTTTCTAAATAACGCAGTTACATTAGTTGTACGTTCATTTTTTGGTCCCTTTCATACGAGCTTGACCCAGTACGTGAACGCGACGAATTTCAATTAAAAAGTTAGAAATATTCATAAAATTATATCTTTAGATGATTTTAGAACTCCTTAAGGGCATTCAGTATATCGGCTGAGTTTCTACCTTACCGACTACCACATTTTAATAAAGTTAAATTATTTATTAATAATACATCCATTTTTTCGTAAAATAATCAGAATATGCACAAAGCTGATACACTAAGGCATCAATTAAGCTACAATATTTTGTAATTAGTTAAGAATTGAGAGACAAAAATAATTTTTTGTGATCTTAAAAGACTGCTCAGCTTCAACATCAATTCGGAAAATCATTTTTCATTAAAACCAGTGTAACAAATAAACCGAAATTTTCACAGGTGCTACAAAAATAAATAATCTATGTGCGTCTTCTCTTCTTTTTACGTAATATTTAGTTATAAAAAAAAAATTACATTATTTAGTACGTCAGAGGGAGTTTGTACCTTACCAACTACCTTGATTTTATACGTTTCTAATAATGATTGATGATATATAGATGTTTACTCAATACAGTGAGAAGAAACACAAAGCTCATATCTTAAGCTAATAATCAGGCTAAAGTTTATTGCAATTAAATGAGAACTAAGAGAGAAAAATGATATCTCGTTATTTCGAGAAACTGTTCAAGTGCTTGCAGCTGTAACATAGATTCGGAAAATCATTTTTCTCTCTTAGTTCTTATCCGGTTGCAATAAACTTTGGCTTGACTGTTAGCTTGAGGTATCAACTTTGTGCCTCTTCTCATTATTCTAAGTGAAAATGTCTACATCAGCAATATTTATTAGAAACGTTTAGAAGAAAGATAGTTGGTAAGGTAGAAACTCCCTAAAGAGATACTAAATAGTATGTTTTTTTTCGTAATTAACTAAATATTACGTTAAAAGAAGAAAAGACGCACATAGAATTTTTATTTTTGTAGCACCTGTACAAAATTTCGGTTCATTTGCTACACTGGTTTTGATAAAAAATAATTTTCCGAATAAATGTTGAAGCTGAGCAGTCTTTTTAGATCACGACAAGTCATTTCTCTCTCTCAATTCTCAGCCAATTACAAAAAACTTTAGCTTCATTAATGCCTCGGTGTATCATCTTTGTGCCTCTTCTCATTATTTTACAAAAAAATGTATGTATCAATAATAAATAATTAAACTTTATTGAAATGAGGTAGTCGGTAAGGTAGAAATTCAGCCGATGTACTGCTTAAGATTCAGACAGTACTTTTCCTTTGTTCAAAAGTGTAATAGTTTTAATTTTATAATCCCAACAAGTAGTGCACCTATGCTAAGAAAAACGCTCAAGCGAGTCAATGTTAACGGTCCGAGTGTCGAGCAAGCACATTTAAAATGAGACTTAGACCAACAACAACTACTGCATTGACGGAAAAATTATGAGACACATTCTTAAATGCCTGAAGAATACAAATAAAATCGAATGAGTAGCTTTTACTCGATATGTATGATGTAATAGGGAATAATACTCTGAGTGTTCAGCCATTGTGCACGTTCAGTCATTGGGACATTTACCTTAATTGTAGAAATATCTCTGCCATGTGGACTCATCGTTAAAACTTTATCGACCTGATGCATGCAGACCAGGTCTAATTTACATTCCTGAGTATAGTATACATTGAGATACTCACGACTGACACTATACTAGAGCTTTTTCATGTATATTGTTTTTAATTAACTTCGTCATTGATACCTAAATAAGTATGATCTTTTTAAAAATAAATATTAGAAGTTACAGTAACAGCGCCACCTGCATGGGATAAAACGGCCATACTAACTCACAAAAATACATGGCTTTTTATAGGCTGCGAACGTTTAACAATTTTTTCCTCAATTTTCACGCATTTTTGATACCTCATATGGGGGTATTTCATAATCGAGGATTTACTTCGAACCTGAAACAAATTTTTTTACACTATCGAAATTATTTATGTATAATAAAATTTGTTTCAGGTTCGAAATAATCCCTCGATTATAAAATATCCCCATATTAAGTTCAAAAATGCGTGAAAATTACGAAAAAAAATTTTAAACGTTCGCAGCCCATAAGAGGCCATGTATTCTTGGGAGTTAGTATAGCCGTTTTTTCCCATGCAGGTGGCGCTAATTCAGATTACTGCACGAAGCAAATATTCAACATTAAGAGAGTATGTATTTTCTTTAGTATTGATGTATTAAGAGATGTTGTCTACTTAAATTCTTTTTTGTATTTCAAGTAATACAAATCAGTTTAAGGTGACTTAGCAAACATTTACTTCCATGATAATATTAAAGGAATTCTTATACACTATGATTAATATATGTACACAGAGTTAATAATAATGTTACAGTTATTAAAGTAATAGCTCCTCTGTGATCACAAATTTTTTTGGGGAGCTTTTAAAACACTTCCGACTAATACTTACATATAATGGTTGTGTATAGTATGAGCTAAGCTTCGTAGGAATTGTCGAAACGTCATTTTTCATACCGTTTAATATTCATGTAGATTGTTTTAGAAATTATTTGAGATAACATTCCAGATAGTAAAGTGTCTGTTACATTAACTATATGCATGTGAGTGTTTAGTTAGTAAATTTTCAATATCATTTAATTTTGCATGCCTGCATTATTATTTTGTTTTTACGGATGATAAGTTTTCCGGTAATATACATTTTTTACGTTTCCTACATCCACTAGATTACTTCTAATCATATACGACTAGTCAGCACCACTCGACTAATGCATGTAACACCAGCATTTTGTGTTTTATTTAATATGGAGTACAAAATCTCAAACTTAAAAATCTGTGAAATAATATGGTGATCAGAATGAAAGATATTTAAGTGATCAGAAAAATATCACTGAAATCATCATTAACAATTTTCTGGGCGCAGGCAATTTTTCTGTGAACCAAATCTTAACTGTACGACAAAAGTTACTTGATAGCTTTAGTCCTAACTATCAGCAAAAATGGCCAAGCGTTCGCAGAAACCGGAATAAGTTGAAAGCTAAGTATGAAGATTTTTCAAATAATGATTTCGTGGTATAACTACCTCCAGATACTTTATCTCACGAGCAAAATTTATCACGTAGCCTAATACCTAATATAAGTAAAAAAGTTAGACCTCGTAAGCGTTTTGAAGAAGTTTGTGAAAAGACAATAAGAGTAGAAGTAAAAGACCTAGCATTGATTCATAGTGAAACAGAACTTCCGAGGGCATTAGAAATTACACCAATCACAAAGAAAAGTTGAAGGTTAAGAAGTTTATAATAGTGATCAATAATGTGTTCAAGATATATGTGAGTTTATAGCTATGCTTACAGATCTAGGTTTTACAAAAAGTAAGTACGAAACATTTAGAATACACAGTGAACGAATTCAAGGTAATAAATATCCCACTTACAAAAAAATTCCTTAAGAAATGGCCCATTGTTACCCAGAAAACATAAAAGTAACAGAGTATGGAGCAAAAGTAGATATCATTAGTTTGTTGGAGCATACCGTCAAGCTAATACTTATGACACTAAATAAAGATGAACTTGAAAGCTTACAAAATAACAATTTATGATTAATAGGAAAGTCGGGGATGGATAGAGCGAGTGTGTGACAAAATGTCCAAACCGAAATGTCCAAACAGAAATGTCCAGACCGAAATGTCCAAAGCCCGAAATGTCCAAACCGAAATGTCCAAAGCCTAAA
>JAPYYV010011320.1:0-13227 GCA_030522625.1 Copidosoma aretas | reverse complement strand
AAACGTGTTTATGTGACTGTGTGGTGATTGCGGTCAGCAGCAGGGCTGGCAGGATCCACCCCTCCGAATCGACAGTACCGAGCCGCTATATTGCGATCCCAGAGCCCGGTACCAGCTGGTTCCTGCAATGCTTTATGAAAAATGCCACCATATGGTCTCTTCAGCGGTAGTAAGCCAGTATCGTCTAGCTTACCGCGTCTTTTTTATTTTTGAGAAGTACAGCCTTCCTTGCGGTAGTAGCCCAGGATTATCCAGGCCACCGCATTTGCCTCACCTCCCAGGGATCCCTTAGCACAAGAAAGCAGCAAGGCCCCGACAACTCAGACGAAAGAATCCCACCAAGTCCCGCTGCTTTTGTGTCAGTGTAGTGTGTGTATATGAGAGGAATGTATTCACCGCCACTTATCTTTATACATGGCTAGCTGGTATGCCGTTAGTGTTGAAGCCCCCTCACCTGACCTAGGCTGCAAGCAGCACAGTAGTAGTAGTAGTAGTAGTAGTAGTAGTAGTAGTAGTAGTAGAAGTAGCAGTAGTAGTAGTAGTAGTAGTAGTAGTAGTAGTAGTAGTAGTAGTAGTAGGAGTAGTAGTAGTAGTAGTAGTAGTAGTAGCAGTAGTAGTAGTAGTACTAGCAGATATGGAAGTATTGATAGTTGTAGTGGTAGTAATAGTAGTGGTAGTTGGAATAGTAGTAGTAGGAGTATTCATATTTTTTTTTTTTTTTTTTTTTTTTTTTTTTTTTGTAATTCTTTTTTGCTCACCTTTGGGCAACGGTAGTGTTGTGCTTTGTTGATTTTTTTTATTAGACCACTATTTTAAACTAAAACGCACCCCTTTATGCCACGCGATTTTTGTTTTACCCTGGATTTGCGTGAATATTACTTCGGGTTGTAGCTACCAGGGAGGACATTGTACCTAGCATCATAGTCGAGAGATCTCGTTTACCAATCGCTGGCATGTAATCACCGTCTTTGAGCCCTGAAATGTGCCTAAGAGTGCCCAGGTAATTAATCATTACCAACCATCAAGTTGAGCATTTTGTAGGCACCTTGAAAAGGACTTGAGGTCCCTGTGACGGAAAATCAACACTTAGCTTTCCCCTGGGCCGAAAGTTGCTTTGCGGGCTCTATTTTTGGCTCCTGCACTTTGATAGGCGTAAGAGCCCGGCGCAGACTGCATTGACAATTATTGATCGGCCTTGTTACTGTCTTGATATCAGCTAGGCGTTGGAGAGATACTGGCTCTAGCTTACTCTAGTACTTGCCTAAAGACTGGGCAGCTTTTTCTTCCAGATTATTGCTTCCTTTTTTCCTCGCTGCATAGAAAGAACTTTGCCTTATCATCGCAGTCTTTTTTGCGATGGCTGCAGCTTTTGCACTTAAAAAAGAGCTTTGATCTGACTTCTTTCTTGCATGATAACGGCAGGCGCCCCATCCCAAAGCACCTATAGCATCTAATAACTTTAATTATTCCCCTTATCTGTCAGGAAACAAAGCTTACCTTTAATCGGCCAGTTTCTTTGAGCTTTTTTGCCTGGTCTTTTTGGAGAGCTACAAGGGCCGTCCATTGTCTCCTTCGGTTGACCTTAAGGAGACGTATGTCAATGTCTTGGTACGGTTGTCTAGTACCTTTTAATGCCCCCTTTATCTCCTGTACCTCAGCTAAAGCGTCAAGATCACGGACTTTAACAGTTGATTTCCGCTTATTACAAAGCGCTGTGTTATTGTCAGCCACTGCTTCTCTAACGTCTGGATAAAAGGCAGTGACGTTTTTGATATATTTTGCCCTTATTAGGACGTCTCCTTTTTTAGTTGTCTCAACGTTTTGCACAGTGGCCTCTATTAGTTCTGTCCTGCAGCAACCTTTACCATTACCTTTGTTGAATATATCTTCCATTTTTGGCCGCTCTGGCTAATAAAATTCATTTTCCCCTATTTATCTTTAGCTATCCTGCTCTTCTTCGTCTGCTGTTGCGTATTAGCATGTCCTATTAGGCTTTCTGATTGACTCCTTGTACGCTTAACTCCATCTTTTTCTTTCAGTGCCTTTCTCAGAGTCCTCTTTTGGACCTGCTCCCGGACGTTTTCCCTTTTTTCACCTTAGCATTGAGCATTCTCAAAGACGTCCTTCATACCTCAGTAAAAGGAATCTTTCTTCCCCGAGTTGAGTGCTCGTCTGTCTTCTGCTTTTTTCTGACTCTTAAGGACAGATGCTATGCTTCCCTTGACAACGTTCGCCATATTAGCCTATTTAACACAGATATCTTTAATTATATTCTTAAGCGCCATTTTAGCAGCGTTTACAGGCCCAGACTCCTCTGCCCTCTTCTGTAGAAGTTGTGCTCTTTTGCCTGCCATGAACTCCAGATCACCGTACGTCATTTTGCTTTATTATAAAGTGGTATGGTTATAGAGTAAGTACTAGCCCCCCCCCCCCCCTCCCCCCCCCGCCCCCCCCCCCCCCCCCGCCGTCCCCCCCCCCCCCCCCCCCCCCCCCCCTAGAGTCCGTATGGCCTGCGTCAGCCACCCTGGCTTGTATCGGATCGAAGCTGACGGTGGATTTCCTTGTGAAGGTAGTCGCCTGGAATAGTAGTTTTACATTGATGTTCTTCATATTAACTTTCCACAGACTGCCTAAAAAAGAAAAACTTTTAATTTGGCACTGGAAGAGCATAAAATTTTACGTTGAAATACACTTCAAGTCTGGAAATAAAAATGACCCTAGATGGTCATGTGACAATCCTTACTTTTTTTTTATCTTTAATTCGTGAAATACGCAATAATTGTTTTTTTCTTTTATACTCATGAATAAATTTTAAACTCGTGCTTTCCGTGTTATGCTGCATTAGCAGAAAATTTTCTCCCGTTGTTCATTAAAATATAGTGTTTCAGCACTTTCTCTGTAACAAGCGGCATACATCGATGAAGCTTATGAAATTCTGAACAGATTAGCATTGTAAGGCACCAAGGTAATCATCCGTTTTCCCAAGTACTGAATAATTTTGTTAACAAAAACAAATTAAAACACGTGCTGAAGCGCAGCGTCGCTCAGTACTCATTCACTAAATCGCTTCTTGAATTTTTCTCTTTATCATTTTAATCTGACATTTTATAATTACATTCTTGAAGGGTTTATACACAATAGATTATCACAAAATCATCGATTTTCGAAAATTTGTAACACAATTTTATCGACCGAAGTTGTGTTGTTAAGGTTGTAATTTTTTTCGGGCACGCCATACCAAAGTAACGACTTTTGGGAAAAACTTTGATGAACAAGATACTCTGAAAAACGTTCATCAATTTTTTGGGCCTGATCTTCTTAGTGTTTTTGAGAACTGGCGATTGGAACGTAACTTCGTGTTAGGCGCCCGAATACGTACGGTCGTGGGGTAGGAGCCCCCTTAAGCGACACTTGATGTGAGAAATAGTTACTCTTGCTGATGTGTCTTAAATTTGAATGCTAGTGCCATATTTTATAAGATTGGAATGTTGTTTTCCGTCAGTTGGCAGTAGGTACTTTTAGCACCTAATCTGAGACCTTTTTTTTGGGTGAAAAAGACTCTCCGTGTAAGAATCTTCTTTATGGCCTAAACTTCTTTTTTGAAGGTTGAGACCTGTTTAATGATAAACTTTTTGTCTGTTACATAAATTCTAATGCCCTCAGCGTTAAAGAGAGCCTTTTCTTAATTTTGAATAACAACGTGAGAAAATTTTTTGCTAATGCAACATAACACGGAAAGCATTACTTTAAAATTTAATCATGCGAATAAAAGAAAAAATCATTTATCGAGTATCTCACGAATCACAGATGAAACAAATATTTTAACCTTCATATGACGGTCTAGGGTACTTTTTACTCCCTGACTTGAAGTGTATTTCAACGTAAAATGTTATGCTCTTTCGAATGCCAAACTAAAAAAAGGGGTTTCCATCAGAAAAATAGAATTGGACCATCCGGTAACTGTCCAAACGAACTTTGGGGTCATAGAAAAGGTCATTTCTACGTGACATGGCTAAAATTCAACCATGAAATAAAAAAAAAAAATATTTAATGTGTATCTCACGAAATGAAGATAAAAAAAACGTTGTGTCCATCTAGGGTTGTTTTTACTTCCTGACTTAAAGTGTATTTCAACGTAAAAGTTGATGCTCTTTCGAAAATCAAATAAAAAAAGGGGTTTTCATTGGAAAAATAAAAGTTGACCGTCACGTAACCATCCAAAAAACTTTAGGGTCCTAAGGATGGTCACCAAAAAATTTTCTGGTTAAAAACCCACAACTTTTGTATAAGCCATTTTTTACTTTCAGTCTCTGTTCTGAGGTAGTCGGCCGTCCCGATACTTATTGGACACCCTGTACATATAATTTTGTGAGAGTTATCAGCAATAGAAAGACGTTCCTGTATTTAAACTCCTTAAAGGATTTAGTTTCCGCTAGTGTATGCTCGGTGTTGTCGGCTTCTTCCGCTTAGGGGTGGCCTTATTTGTGGCAGTTGTGCTGTGGTTTCTATCGTCGCTTAAGTAATCATTTGTCTTGTTTGTTTTGTTATATTTGCCAAGTAGGTTGTGTTTCGTAAAGTGTGATGCCACTCTGTTTTGGTACTATTTCCTCGTTAGTTGTTGGTCATTTCGTCTTTTGTGGCTGTGCGTAAATAGCCTGTGGAGTAATAATAGCGGAGCCCCCCATTAAACAAGACACTTTAATACGTAATATCTTATTATGACTACAGTTATGACTTCTGCCATTGTTAGGTATGTCACTCGTCGGGAATTTCGTTAACTTTTTTTAAACTGATTTGGTCATGCTTAGTGTGCGTGCTCGTTTTATTATTTATGTGAGTGTCGCTCTTTATTTTAGTGTACTTGACCTCTTGTGGCTTAGTTTATTAATAGTTTTTAGCCCGTCGTACACCATTATTTCTAATATGTCTTTCTTATTGGTTTAGTTAACTATGTTAACAATATTTTGTTGAGATTTATTGTGCTTTTTCCAAAACTAATTATGTCCGCTCCTTATCCTATTTCTGTCGAAACTTCTAGATGTATGTTAGCACTATATGCTGTGTAGTCTTTACCTAACGTAAGTATACTTGTGTCTTTCAATTTTATTGTCTTGTACCCAGTTCCTTGGCAGAGTATGAAAAGTGGTTCCGTCGTTCTTGTTGTGAATACCCATTGGTTAGGTGCATGTAATCTTATCCAGTATGTCTCAAATAATTTGGCCACTTTGATCGTATATTTGTTTCGATTTTTCACATCTTGATTCATGATTAGTCGTGTTTTGCATGTGTGATGCTCCCTGATTTTTCTAATTGAGTGCAGGCGAGTAAGTTCTGCAACTTTTTGCATTTGTCGCTTTTCGTTGCCGTTATATCGGCGTATACGTATTATCCTCCTTATTTATGGCTGTGTATTCATATTCTGGCTATATGTATGCACATATGTCTGATCTGTTAAATCCTCTCTGTTTTATTGGTCCTAGAATCGTCTTGTGCAATTAAAATCTTTCTTTATCTAGCTGTGGGATCATTATACAGTAAATAAGTTGCTTGTTCATTACCATAATTAAAATGTCGGCACTGATAGTAATTTACAAGATGCTTACTGTTGTTTCTGTGCTCGCAAACAAAACTTGTGGATCCGGTCTTGCTAGTTTTCCGGTTTTCTCTGTGCTAACGAGCATTATCGGGGTAACGAATTAAGGATATAGGGCTCTCTTTCAAGCAGAGTGTTGCGTTTACTAAGGTTTCTGAGTCTGCCTGGTATTGTCCTATGTTTTCTCTGATTAGGTTGAGTGATGTTTCCATGGATTGTACGTTGGTGATGCTCCACCAGCTCTTCTTTGCATGTTCCACTAACGTTGTTAAGTTACTGACTTTCTCATCTAGCTAGCTTGTCTCTAATATATATGTCTGTTTCGTCAGAAGGTTTGCTAGATTATATATTTCTTAGGTGTTTGTGCTGATTGCATGGTTAAGGCATTTCTCGTTGTCCTCATCTAAGGTTCCGAATAAATATTTACTGACTCACCCTATGGTTGATATTATTGCTCATTGCTTGCCGGTTGCTTCCGTACCGGTTATTAGTTTGATTGCCTTTTATGCCCCCCTTTACTCTGTGTCTGTCATTTCGCGTAATTTTCAATTCATCTTTCGTTAGTACTCTGTACAAATTCATGTCATGTTCTTGTAGTTCATCAATTAAGTTGCATAACTTTTGTGTTGGCGTCAAGAAAGAGGATACATTGATTCTTTGGATCACCTTCGAAGTTCTACTCGTCGCGATTGGTTCAATTTTTTTAGCCATCAGCCCGGGGCTATCGTTCAGTGGGCGAACGCTCCATTTCCTTGATTCCTGTACTTATATCTGGCCCCTGTAAGAAACTACCATCTAATATTTTTTTTATTCGTAATGAGATTCGTTTTCTTATATTGTCTTTTTTTCGTGTTTGTGTCTTATAACTCTGACGTCTCTATTATTTATGCATTTCCATCCGGGAGCGGAGCCTTTAGTACGTATGCATTTTTTATTTTGTCAACGTATACAACTTTAATTTCATCATTCCTTTGTAGTTTGACATTGTGATTTGTATACTTTATCCCTGTGATTTTGTAGGGTCCCTGATAGTAAGCGTCTTACTTTCCTTCCAATGTTTCTTTTAAAATATATACTATCTCACCGTCCATGAAGAATTTTCTGTTTAGTTTTCTGTCGTAATAGTGTTTTGACTAGTATTTATTTTATACTTGGGTCATTGCTGCTAGCGTTCCTAGCTGTGTCAGAGTTTCTGTGTAGATTTGCCCGTTCTCTGGCTCTTGAAAGCCTGATGAGAGTCTTGCATGCTGACCGAATACGAATTCGTAGGGCGCGTAGCCTGTTTGCTCATGTTCCAAGTTATAGTATGCAGGCATTCACAGAGCTCAATAGCTCGTCCCACTTCTAGACTTTAAAGAGTTATGATTTGAAATATTCTGCTAAGACGTGATCCATGCGCTCTATTGCATCATTACCTTAGAGGTGGTGGGCAGCACTCCCCATTTTGTCAATATTGAACAATCTTGCGAATTCTTCCATGGTTTTGTTCATGAAAGAATTTAATTTGTCTGATATTGCGGATTGCTAGGTGACGTATGACTCCTATAGACTTTAGTCTATTAACTATCATAAGACTTTTGAGTGATTAGATGCTCTTCTTGATGTTTGATTTTAGGGCAGTCCCGTCCAAGTGCGATTTTCAATACATTCTCAACACTGACACTTTTTTAATGTTCGTCCGCATAAGGGCTCCTGCTATTTTTTTCTTATTCTTTAAAGCTATCGGGTCTATGTACCCTCTCTCGTAAAGTGCGTCAATTATCTCTGTGTTGGATCAGTTATCTGTTATAGTATACAATGCTATGTTATCTAGGCAGAGAAATAGATAATATTTTGTTCGGTGCATCCTTTGATATGGTGATGGCTGTGAGTCATCTTGTGATAGCCATGGCGGCCTTTTCTGTGGTATGCGTGTCCTGCATACTTTGCATTTATAAAGTGTTGCCGGGCTCATAGTCACTTTCCGACTCGTGCACAGCCTTCTTTAATCCCGTCTCTTTTTCGCCGCTCCTCTCCTCGTTTGATTCCGACAAGCTTGGATAATCCAATAGTGTTGGATCTAGGAGCAAAGGAGTATCTGGAGCAGGTAGGTCGCATTCTCTATATGCTTTCTCCTCTTTATTCTCTTTTCCTATACTCTTTTCTAGTTCCCCTTTCTCTTAATCGGTGTTTCTATTAGTTACGCTGTCGAGTAGCTTATTCATGTCCAACTCGGCCTTTTTTTATTATGTTTCGACAGCTCTTCTTTGTTCAAATCGTCGTCATTATTTATATTATTCTCCAATTGCGATAAATGATTTCTTGTATTTTTAAGCAAAGCTTAATAATGTTTGTCTTGAAGGCACACATCTTTAAATTCTTTGCCTCCTTTACCTACGAAATTTTTATAAATCGTAAATTTTGGTGTCACTTGAAAGTGTATGAATATAATTCATTCGTATTCTTGGAAAAATATAAAAGCACATTTCCCGTCGCCAAACTTGTGACTGTCGTTAAGTATTTTTTATGTTTCTTTGGGTTCTTTGAATTTATGTGACCATTTTAATGTTAGTAGGGCCTCTCTGAGTTCGTCTGTTGATTTTTTTAGTCCATATAGCAGTATAAGAGCATAAAAGAAGCAGCTTACATCGTGGAGTACATGAACTATATCAAGTTTATGCGGATCCGTGCAACTTATTCCGCTTCTTCAAGTTCTTGCGTCCACTTCTTCGTTCATTTCTGTACGGTCCTAGTCTGTGATTTCCGTTGGTTTGCTCTTTTGTCGATCCGCGGTAACGTCGAATTCCCATGCATAGATTCTAACCACTGGTTTTCCATCAAAATCTTGGCGCTTAATATCCACAATATCCTTTGCTTGAAAGTTGTCTAATGAATCGGAAATATCGCCTGAATTTTTTCGTTCAGCCTTCTGCTCTTTCCTTGGTACCCTTCTGTATGTGGCGAGTCAGCAGTATGCTTGTCATTGCGTCTTTTTCTGCCACTTGTTTTACTACTATTTTTTAGCTGGCCGTTGATTTTCACTCACATACGTTTCATTTTTCTCGGGCATTTTTCGGTTACTCTCTCTGTTTTTCTCTCCCTCATTTACTTCCTTTAGCTCTCCCGTAATCGTCGTCGTATTTCCTACAGTATCCTTAGATAGCTGCTCTCTTTCTCTTTTGGCTGCCTTTACTGCTGGGTTTGCCTGCGCCAATTGTCAGCCCTAATGTTTTGTTCTCTTTAATTCTCTTTTCGCCTCGTCCTTGGTGGCCGATGGTGTGACGCAGTGTGTTACGTCTATTTCCTTCGATGCATCATCTCGTTCTGGAGTCTTGGAAAAATCTGGTAGTTTCCCATTCAATGTATCCAATAGAATAGAATAGAATAGAAAATATTTATTATGAACTATAGACTCATGGTCCAAAATAGTCTGGCCTTTTACATATAAATTACAGGTATGAATGGCATAAAGGTCAGTATAGTGTGGCGTCACAATATACATAAAAACACAATAGTGACATAAAAAATGAATCAAATATAAACCAAATATACAAAAATAAAATAAAGTAAATGAATATAAATAAATATAAGATAAATACATTAAAATAGTCCAGTAACAAATAACACACTCGAAATTCATGAAATTAAATATTAAGAATAAGAAGGATAATCATACATTTTAAAATAGTGTCAGGTTCCTTTTATTTTAGAGTTTACTTTGACCAGGTGTTTATGCAGCTTTATTTCAAATATTAGTCGATCCATACACAGGTGCATATCTTGTGGTACTTTATTGCACAGGTTTGTCACATTAACACGAACTGAGAGTCTGCAAAAATCTGTACGGACCCAAAAGACGTCCAATCATAAGCAGTACGTCTTCTGGACTCCATGCCATCGCGCTGCAGGCAACGGAATCGGTTTGCAAGGTAGTGTGGCTCTCCATGTATTAGTATCGATTGTAGTACGCACAGGCATAGGTAGTCTTGTCATACCACATAGTGCAAAATATGCAGACGATCATACGCAGGGGATATGTGGTCATACTTCCTGAGGCCAATAGCAAAATGTATAGCAGCATTTTTAATCCGCTAGAATCTATCTAGGTATTCTTTAGTTACATAAAGAAATAGACCAGGACTGTACTCGAGAATCGGGGAAACTGGAGCCTTCACCAACAACAGACGCGTGCTGACGGGTATGGAGTCCCCACACCTACGCAGGCGAGCAAGAGCTGCGTTGCATTTTCTTGCTGTTTGAACGGTTTGAGGTGACCACAATAGGGTGCTGTCTAGTTTGACTCCAAGGATTTTCACCATATAACTGTATTTCACCTAACTACCCCGTATTAACACTGGAGGCAAGTTCATGACCTCCAGTCTGCAGGCATATCCTACTGTACCTAACCAGCGTGCTCCAGCTTAATTTGCAAGCTATTCAGTGTGGCCCATTTTGACAGCCGGTCGACTTCCTCGTTGATTTTCTCCACCATAGTGTAAAGGTCCTAAAAGCTATACACGGTGACGTCGTCTGCATAACAGTGGTATTTGCAAAACTGCAGGAGAGAGGGCTCGTCATTCATGCATAAAGAAAACAAGAGTGGGCCCTAAATGCTTCCCTGGTGTACACCAGTACGCCTAATAAGCGGAGCAGACCACTGTCCATCATCTCCAATGACCACCTGCTACCTCCCCGTGACGTACCATCGTATTCAGGCACATGAGGAGTCTAAGAATCCCATAAGCTCAAGCTTGTAAAGTATTGGCATTTACAAGTTTTCACTATGCCTCTTGTACTATGTACTGCTCTATAAATGGCGTACCTGTCACTTTATCGCCTTTCTGTATATTTAGTTCCCTGTGCAGGTATGCTACTATGTAGCCGGCTGGCTCTTGTGATATGATTTCTTTGTTGGTACCGCTTCCAGACGTTGTTTAAGTCGGTTTTTTATTTTCTTTCTTGTCTTGTACTATATTTTAGCGTAGTCTGCCTTTCTTCAGTAATGTCTTATCTACTTTGGGTGCCGTTTTTCTTATTGTTTTCTTTATCCCTGAGCATTCCAACTCCAAGTCTGCATCGCTATGCTCGCTTGGTGTATAATCGCTTGATCTATCATTTTTCTGAATCTTTATTTTTCCTCACCATGCTATTTGTGCCGTCTGAGTCTAATATCTTTTTTTTTTGTTTCTGTCTTTTTTAATAATATTGTTCTGCCTTTTTGTACGAAATGTATGTATTTGTGCGTGCGGTGCGCTTGTATCGCCGAGTCCTTCTATTTCTTGTTCTTCCGCGAGTCTGTACAATTCTTGGCAGGACAACTCAGGTTGTGTCTCATCTTCTTTCAAAAGTGGGTTTCAAAGGAGGGCATCTGGCGCTTCATTAACCGTTCCTGGTCTGTAAATAACGTCAAATTCGTACCCACGTAATTCGGCTTTTCATCTAGTGAAACGTAGGCCCGGGTTCTTGGACGTATGAAAAGGCTTTAGTAGCTCATGATCAGGAGCCACTGTAAATTTTTGCCGATACAGATACGGCCTAAATTGCTTGTTAGCGTGTAATATCCTGTGAGATCTAAAAATTGTTTGATTTTCTTTACGTTTGTAGGTCTTGGATAGTTTTTTACGGACCTAATCTTTTCGGGGATAGTTTTTATTTGTCCGTTGCCGACTATGTGACCCAATACTTTCGCTTGGTGCTTCAAAAATTGGCAGTTTTTTTGGTTTGATTGTTAAGTTGTTATCTGCTAATCGTTTTAGCAACCTCTTAAACCTCTTTTCATACGTTTCTATTGTCTCTGTCAATATCATTGTGTCATCCATGCAGAGCTCTATTTCATATCTTTAATGGCCAGCTGGTGCTAATGTTACTGGGCACACGAATGCGTTTGGTGAATCCATACATCCCATTGGCTCGCGCTTATATTGGTAGTGCTTGTCCGGAAATAGCTGTTTTATAGACGTTTTTTTGTCTATTTCCACTTGAAAAAATCACATTTTTAGATCTACGACGGTCACGTAGCGGGTGTATGCGAGATGATTTCAAATATCGCTCTAAAATGGTAGTGGACGGCACAAGCCAACTGTTCCTTGGTTAAGCAGTCTTAAATCTGTTACAACTCTTTAACCCTTTTCCTTATTACCTGGATTTGTTGGAACTGTCTATGTGTTAGAGTTGCATGGTGACGTAGAAGGCACAATTATGATTTGGTTTTCTAATTTTTCAGTTCTATATCAATCTGCTGTTCTAATGCCGTCCAATACCTAATTCTTTTTGCTGCGATTGGTTTATCAGTGATTGCCGGTGTCCTATGTTTTAAAACGTTTGTCTCTTCTAAAGGGTCTCCATCGAGGCAAAACAAAAAACGGTCGAATTCTATTAACTCGTGCATATACGTTAATTCTCCTTCATTACAACCTTTCATGTCTGCTAGTCTTAAAATTTCTTCTATTGTCACTACTTTATTCATTAAAAATATTAATTCTCTTGTTTCTCGTATCTTTTAATTTTACTACGTTTTTATTAATTTTGTTCAAAATACATAATCTTATCATGGCCACTTGTAAGCCTTTAGCGTCGTCCCCATCGACGCTGTACGGCTCTGCCTTGTGAATCATCTCACGTTCTTGCAACTCTACACAAGGCACGGGTATTTTTATTATTTTGTCAGTAATAATAATACGTTTGGCATATGCTTTGTTGTTGTTTTTGTTAGCTATAATATTGCTGAATGAAATGCCCACGTATAATTTTTGCAGAGCTACCCATCCAACTAAGATATCTTCATACGATTCTCTTACATGCGCAAGGATTGTTTATTTCAATCTGGCGTGGATTTTGAATGCCTCTGGACTATATCAGAGGTATCTCGGTGCCGTTTTAAACTCATCCATTATTTTTGGCGCATATATGGCTGTCATATTCCTTCAATATGTCCCATCAAATCAATCCTTCTACATGTATCGGAAAGTCGTTAGGGACAAGATAGACGGGCCAAAATCGGCGGCGTCGTGCTAGTTCACGAGGGAGTCGGTTTTTTTGCATAATTATGTTCGTTGGACCTCACAGATTAAGATACTTCATGTTGCCACCGCACAACCTGATGGCAATTTGTTTAAACAAACTTTTTTTAAACAAATTAGTAAAAATGATTTTTGGGACCTGAAAAAAATACGTCTAATTTTTTTAAGTTATTCTGAACCGAAAAAATTTTAAGTCATTTTTTCATAGATTGCGTCGTTTTTGAGTAAAAAATTCGCCAAGTTATAAAAAACGCGGATTTTTCGATTTTCAGAGCCTCAATATAGTATGAAAATAAAAAATTTTTGGTAGGTACACCGCATAAACATCAACTATCAACCTTCCTCTACAACCTCCAAAAAAGGAAATTTCAAAAAATTAAATAGCAACATTGTTTTTTACACAAACATTAAGGCTGTTTCTGCGTGCGTGCGAGCTGACTGCCTGTACTAGTGTATAACTACTAGGTGTGCTCAAAATGTACCCGGAATTTTCGTTTTTTCAAAAAAATACTTATTTATTTGTCTACATCAATGTACTTCCCTTCAAAGTAGTCCCCCCCAGATATAATACACTTATGCCAGCGTTTTTTCCAATCTTCGAAGCACTCTTGATATTCACTCTTTGGTATTTCCTTG
>JAPYYV010011319.1:0-10842 GCA_030522625.1 Copidosoma aretas | reverse complement strand
TCTTTCCAAGTACTTTCCCTGAATTGCAACATCGCATATTAGTTGCTCCAGGTGTACTATAGATGGCGACAGATCTTCACGGCAGCCAGACTTTTGGGTAACAGAATCCTCTTGACCCAACACTGCAGACGGCATACCTTTGTCATTTAAAGAGAGATAGAGAGCTCTCAGAGCGTTGCGGCGCGTGGCTGTAAACATTTTTTATCTTATACTTATTCTGCTGTATGATTATCATACAAATATTTTTTTTTTTTATATTATACTGCTATACGTCCCGCTCCTAATGTAAGGGCACTACTCTGGGCACTGAGCAGTTGTGAAAGGAAAGGGATGAGGGATGGGAGGCCTCCCCATGACAGCGAGGTTGGTAGTGGGTACTCAGAACTATTCGTTGTATTGCCTGAGTCCTGACCGGGTGTCTACATATAAACACCAGGGGCTCTACCCATTTATATATCTCATAATCTTATAAAATCTATTTGAAATTTTTAATCTGCTCATGCGCACAACCATTAATCATAGTTTTATTAAATTATATTATAATTACTTTAATTAAAAATTATATTTTAATTACGTCAATAAGGTCTTTTTAAAAAAGGTTTTTAATATTAAGGATTAAATTTTAAAAAGTGGATGTGGCCTATTCACCTTAATAACAAACCGAAAAATTATTTTATGTATACGAAATATATATATGAAATTACTTTTAATGGTAATAGTTTTGATGTTACTAAGAAGAACTACGGAACCACTTAAAAAAAAGCGCTCCTGGATGATTACCGCAAGGTGGAGTGGAAAAATCATCATAAAATACTAAATAGATAATTGATATAAATAATTATTTGTTAGGAAATACAGCTTCTAAGAGAATTTTTTTTTTTACGTTAAATCACGAAGAATACAAGCGAATTGTCCCTGAGGGGAGGGGGGGGATGAGGGGGGACCTGAGGGCCATTAGCCCAGAAAAAAATCAAAGTACCCTTTTGACCAAATATTTTCTAAGTCCCTGAGGGGGGGCTGAGGGGGGGCTATTCAGAAAAGAAAACATTTTTTTTTACGTGAAATCACGGAGAAAACGATCGCATTTGAGAGGGGGCGGGGGCGGGGGTGAGGGGCGGCAAGGGGGGCGAGGTAACAATTGATGATCGTCAAAAACACGTAAAAATCAAAAGAATACTCCCGTGATTTGAGGGAGGGTGAGGGGGGACAGGGGGGCGGAGGAAATTACAGTCCTTACAACTATATATATATATAGTAAGATATACATACATAGCATCACAATTCAAATTATTTTTTTTTGCTTTCAGTTGTTTGAAAAGCAACAGATTTTGGTTCATACACCTTAGGTATAGTACTAACGATCGTTTTATCGTTTATCTTACAATTCTCTGTAGTCACGTTATTTTCAACTTTATTTTATGATGATATTGCAGGTTGACAATTTCGTAATAACCTTTAAAAATACGCTCATAAAAAGCAAATAGCATTTATGGTATTATCTCCAAGCCTGCTTCTGAGTTTACTGCAAATATATTATGATGCCAAAAACGCTCTCTCGGCTTCTACGCTTGTAGGCTGAACCGTCAGTATATAGTCATAGGCGAGCGTCAGGTACTTTCCTCTGATACCGTTGGACTGTAAACATGCTATTTTTTTCTCGAAATTTTCTCATCATCTCTTTTCTTATTTTCTTATTTTCTCTTCTTGGCCGTACTTTTTCGGATTTTGCAAATAAATCAAAATTTCTCTCAACTCAGTATGGCGTTCTTGAATACGTTTATGTAGACTCTGAGTCAACTGGTTACTCTACGCCGTATTTTGTTGTTGGTATTCACCCAAAATAAAGCGATAAGTTGTGTCCGCAGTTATAAGCGTTAACTCTCGCCTACAAAGTGCTTTAACTCCCCAATTAAAAGGTTGCAAGCTGAAAATGAGATCGTTGATTTTGAACCACCCATTATCGCTGAATATAGTTTCAGATACAATATCGATTAATGCCTTATCGATAAAATTCTTGATGCTATAGAATCGTTCCAACATGCTTGAACGGGTATTTCAGCGAGTACCGCAGTCCAATATTCTTTTTTAGGGCCTTCTTGTTTCTTTACATATTTTTGTACGAAGAAGTCATTTTTGGATGGTGACCGTTTGAACTTCTTGACCACTTTTCGTACTTGCTTCAATAGATCGATGTATGTAGAAGTCATTTCAAGAGGTGGTGAATTTATATTTACAGTTACGTCCTGCTCATTTAAGTCCATATCATCGTCATCATCATTATCAGACTTCGTCGTAATTGGGGCTGCTGGGCATTCTGGTATTGGTGATTTTCTTTTCTTATACAGTGTATCAACTACCACTAGCTGTAAGCCGTGTGTATAACAAATCTGCTGGGAATAATGCAAAAGCCTGCTAACCTCCATCATCACATTACCACCGTCCGTTGTACTGGCGATAATGTATGTGCATAAGTCTAGACCAAGACTCGCGAGGCGTTCTTTTACTAAGTCAATGGAATGTTCTGATGTAGCCGAGCCATGTATACGTACCAATTCCAAATTAAAATGATGCTGTTCCTGGTAAATGTTGATATTTAAGTATCGATGATTCTTTTGTAACGTCCTTTCGTGAAATGTAAGTGGAAATCTCTGTTTCCCTTTCTTGAGACGTTCAAACTCAGATCTTGTCACGATAGATCTTATCGTATTGGGCAAATTCGGTAGTTTCTGTCTACTTTCAGAAAATAAATCTCTTGAATCTAAAAATGTGCAAAACGAACTTAAGATAAATCCGTCTTTACATAACATGATAGAGATCATTTTGTCCATGGAGCTACTCGCTTTCTTACGCGAAACTTCACATATGTTTTAGCGGCAAATTGAAATTTGCGGGATCCGCGGATCCACGTTTTAACGGTACGGGATCTAGCAGATTATTGAGTGGAGTGGGATCCCGCAGAAATACCGGATCCCGTTTTGCGAGAATGCAATCTCTATTGTATAGTTTGAAAAACAGGTTGTGTAACAAATTTTTTTGCAACAACTGTCGTTCTCTACACCGCAAGTATTTCCTCTCTCGATTTCTTCTAGCTGTTCTTCAAAAAGTCAAATAATCTTCTTTGCTCTATCTATTTTATGTTCTACAATATGTTTGATATTATTTTACATAGAATAAGTTGTTACATCAATGGTAAGAGACATTTTAATATTTACTTTTAAAAAATAATTGTCTTAAAATCCTTTTGAATTTTTTAAATAGATGGGCGACGATGCAACATTTTGGAACGAAATATTTGTATACATTATAGATAAAACTGTTTAAATTAATAAACGTGATGACAAAGATAGTATAATACTGTATGCAAGCTCCGAGTAGCGGCAGAAACCGGATACAATATAAAAAGTCAAGGATGCGTTAGAAAAATAATATTTTGATTCAATCCACGGAGCAAAATTTTCTGCTAACATGTATGTACATATATTTTACTTACAAAAATATGCACTGCTACATTAACGTATCCCAAGATTTAATTAATGGTTACAGTAATACTTCTAACTAAACAAGCACCTCACAGTGTCACCGTATATAAAGCGCCTATCATAAGACTCAATTTATGTAAATCGAGGCAGCCTCGTACAATATATTGTAAAAGTAGAAATGAATACAAATTAGGAAACTACGTTCGCATAAGTTGTGGTAGGACCGTTTTTCAGAAAGTCGCTGTAAAAACTTAGAGTGAAGAAGTATTTAAACTTAGTCATATCTCTTCACCCTTAAGAACTGACACTCATTCACAAAAAACGTGTCTCAAATATCTCAAAAATAAAACTTTTGGGTAGCTCCAAATGATTAAAGGAAAAATTTTTCGTAACTAGATTACGATAACTTTACATAGCAATAGCACTATGATATTTATTACGCTTCACAGCGCAACAAATTTTTCCACGCAGTTACCTGAAGTGGATTGTTGTCAAGAGGTATACTTTGCCCACCTACGCATCCCTACTTCATACCAGGTTACATTAAATCGACATAGATATAGGAGATGAATTTGGCAAACTAATACCATTCAAGCTTGGGATCCTGATGGAAGTGTTACATTTGAAAAAAGTATTGTGCTACAGGAGTCGTAACATGATTCATAACAACGCAAATGAAAATTTAAAACGCAAAGCAGCAGAAAAAGTGGTTTAATTGATGGAGAGATCAGGATAAATGCTCTCCCACGCAAGAGAATATCACAGCTTCATAGCTGATCCATTATTAGCAACGTCTTGTTAACTATTGTTTGGAAAGAATGAGAAAAAATCGTTCAGGCAAAGTCAAGTGGCAAGTAACACAATAGATAAGGACACATCAAAAATTAAAAAATAGACATTTTGCGCTAATGTCTTTTTTACATAGCAATACTAAATTGTTTTTATTTTTGTCTCCGTGACGCAGGGGGCGTTAAAAGCTACTTAAGTCTACTCATCACCACGACATAGCATATTTTTTAAATGTTTTATAATTAATGTTGATTGAAAGTTATGACAAGTATCATTTGACCTGACAATAATATAGCTAATGCTAGATATCGTGCGTTTCTCTTAAGAAAATTTTGTTCTTAAATTATTCACATACAAAAGCTTGAAAAAAATTTAATACATTACTCTAATCTTTTTTCATTTCTATCCGATTTTTAGTGTTTTAAGCTCATTATTTTTCTTGAACAAATCCATAGATAGTCATCCAGGAAAAAATTGCAAAAACTCGGATAGGTTTTCCAGAAAATTTTATTGTTCACTTATTTTTGGTACTTCTGTACAAACTACATAATTTTCTGAGAAACCTATCTAAGTTTTTGCAATTTCTTCCGTGGCGACTCCCAATGGATTTTTCAAGAAGTGAATCCAAAAAATTAAAAATCAGATGTAAATTAAATAATATTAAGGTAACTACTGAATTTTTTTAAGCTTCGGTAAGTGAAAAATTTAACAACAAAATTTCATGAAAAATATCACATCATACTTAGCACCAGCTATATTATTTTGAGGTTAGGTGACATTTGAATAATCATTTATGATAAAGTATTCAAAATATGTGCTATACAGGAGTGATTAGCCACCTTGATAAATGCATTACAAACCTGCTTTGTCGTTAGAATCTTCCTAAAGATTGTATAGACCTTGGTTACGATGCTCGGAGTAAGTGTAAAATAGACACTTTACGATAAGGATGAGGTTGCACTTGAATACCAGTGAACAATTTTGTTCACTCGACATTCAACCAAGAAGCCGTATATTTCAATTAAAAACTCGTGACAACTCCGAATAATGGTTAACCCTACAGGGCGTATATCATAACGTATTTAAGCCACGAATTAGTTGTAACACATTTCTGGTCGTATCTTTAGAAGAGCAACGTTGTAAGTGAAATGAATAAATCACCCGGATGATAAAAAATGTATTACTTATTGAACAGCAAAAATATTGAAAAGATAGAAAAACCATATACCCAATAGGGCATTTACACTGCTATGTATTATATCAGGACACTATTGATTTTGTTACTACGGACTCATAACAAGGATAAGCCTATAAAGACTGCAAATAATGAGTTTTTAAAAGAGATCATATAACTGCATGCGTTAACAAGGCCACGTATAAGTTCTTCGTACCCCATGCGACTTTATCATAATCCGGGGAATAGCAAGTTTATAGTATTTTACTATGGAAAAACATTCAAATTACGTCACCTACATCCCTAGCTATTTTTATTGACCAAATAATTTTGTAACAAAGCCGTTAGTTACCTTTGCAATCAGAAAATTTAGTATCAGACTATTTTTGCTACCCATCAAACTTTTTTTCTAACTTGACTTCCAGATATTTTGTATTATGACTCATGCAGCCATCATCTACTAATTCTTAGTAGGGCTGACTTTGTGTCTATTTATAACATTCTTAGAATATCTTAATTGTGATGAATTATGTTGACCTATTACAAGAAACAACTTATGTTACTCTCCGTATCTCTGTGAATGCCGTATATTCCATTTATTATAGCTGTTACTTCTATATCTGCTGCTATCGTGCCCCTCTTTATTCGACACTTTCTTTGTAACCGCTAGTAATCTTCTAATTAATACAACTAACTGTAACCGAGGTGCTTTAATATTCTAGTAGAGTACTTATTATAAGTTATTATTTTAGTTAATCTCCATTTGTCTTGCTTTGTTACCATTCCAATAAATATAACAATTTCCCCATGTCAGTTATTTTAAACTGTAATTATATTTTTAATTACATAACCTGGTACTAGCTCTTCATATGTAATCGACATATAAAAGAAGCATCAACAACGTGTCTTTCTTCTTCTATTAAGAGGCAAGTTTTATTTTCCAAACCTTGGCTTAATTGTGTTTTGTAAAATACTAGAAACCATCTAGAACTTCTATCAAATTCTCTAAATTGGTCTGTCTATTCTCGAATGCAGTTTTGACATCTAGCTGGCAAGTATACTAATACTACTCATTTTTCATGGCCAATGAAGATCTACTGATTTGCATTTACTACAAAAAGTAAAACATTATACTAGATTAGTACTCATTTTTATCATAAAAATATCTGATCATCGTTCGCGCTCTATATTTTCATTTATAAAATCTAATTCTTTCCTTGACTACCCATTTAGAATCAATCATAGGTCATTTTTTTCAATGGCGTTCAGCTCATTAATAAATTGTCTATCGATGAATCTGGCTTGGCTTGACCTACCTTTTAAAACAAAGTTCCTTATGACGCATTACAATGGCCAGTAATCTGAGAGAAATGAAAACGCGTTACTTTTATTTTCTATACTAGGCTATGTTACTGTTTGAAAAAAGACAGACGGTTGCATGCCGAAGGTGCGGTGGGAAGAAAACAATTTAACATAAGGTTAGTAAGGCGGTCAAGAGTAGTGGTAGAGAGCACAAGAAAGCGCACATGCGGTGAGAGGAGCAGCAAAATAATCCTGTCAAATAAGGCAGCAATGGCTGGATATGTGTCCGTGTAAATTGCATGCATGCGTATTTAAGGTAACATATAGAGCGTCGATGCTCTGTCAATTGTCATTGCGTAATTATGCACTACTGCTGCTTACAATCTTACTGTTTCTCTTTCTCTCCCTTTTTCTCTTTATCTCTCTCTCTCTCTCTCTCTCTCTGGCAATTGTCTCCTTTTGTGACATAAATGCAGCGTGTAGCAAGAGTTCAGAAATCGGAAATTCATCTCGTCCTTTTTTGTCTGACGTTTTTAGGCCAACGTAGCCATTTTGTCCCGTCGTCCACGCTCGTTATATTACATACATATGAAAGCCATGCGCGGCTTCTCTTCTGCGCTAATGAGCAACACCCGCGAGCTACAAGGTTTCTGCAGCTTCTGTTGATACTTATCCAAAGCCTTACATAGACATTGTAAAATATTAAGGTAGTTATTATTGATCTATGCGAATGATGCGGTATTGTCGCATTACATTGTTATCGATGAAATGTAATGTAAACTCACCAACTACTGTAAAAATAAACCTTATATTTGTACATAGCTATGATAGTTGGTTGAGCGCGTACTCAAAACAGCGTTGTCTGCAGTCAATCTACGTCGAGCTCTCTTTGCTATAAGATCGCGTGGTGGTCCTAGCGCCGCACGCTCTCCACCCCTATCATGGCACTTTAGATTTTCTCTCTTTTTCCTACACTCCAAAGGGTCAATCTTTTATCGTCAATTACTCAAGTTCATGTCACTTTTGCGTTAAGGTAATCAGGCATTTCTGTTGTAAAGTTTGTTATTGTCATTAAAGATTGTTATTTTTTATTTAAATGAGGCGAGAGTACAATTGATAAGTGTGTACGTGTAAAAGGTGCCTTGCTCTCAATATTTCCCTTTGTGCTTAACTCTTCCATAACTACGATCATCTGGCATCCCAGATTTCATACAGTCCACTCATCATATATTATACATTTGGTCCTTCGAGCCGACTGATCGTGCTGCGGAAGAGTGCACGAGGTCGATTCGACATTTTGCTCTTGAAGAGCTTCTTTTGCTGCTTTGGCGGCCATCATGTTTCCTCAATTATCATCGATTCACCGTAGACACGGCTTGCCAGGCAAGCCTCTGAATATAGATATACTCTACAACTATTATTCTTTCTATTTGTTGCTGCTGCCAGCGTTTTTCGGGCTTAGCGCAGTTATCAACGCGCTCATGTCAAAGAAGCAGTGCGTATTTCTGTGTATCTTGAACTTGTGTGCGCCATCAACGCACTAGCATATGCATGTCTTTGATACCTGTTTCCAGCCAATACAAGAGTATCTCCACACGTAAACATGATTTGCCGTGCGTGTACTATCAACACGAGGCAACTTTGATAGAAAAGAGCATTATTGTAGCTCCATCCATCTCTCTCTCGCTATAGTATCTCTCGCCTGCCAGCAATCAGAGCAATGTGATATGCTCTTATCGCCATTAAGCATGTGCTCTCATCGATACTAAAGGAACAACTGACTGCTTACTCTCTATTTGGCCTTCTCTTCGGTCTTATGCACATTATAGTGCGTGCATTTGTATATTCACCATACAATAGTCAGGTAAAATTTACGATCGCCCCTCACCAAAGTTAATTGTATTTTTAGCGGCAATTGGAGGCGAAGTAGTGCGTTAAGTAGACTTCAGAAAGAGGGGGAACTACATTGAAGTATTCCTGGGAGAAGCAGCCGTAACCTGGACATTTTACAGACAGCAGAGACTGTTGGCTTGCGACCAGAGCCTACTACTCTACATCACTGTTATCTATCAAACTTACCAGTCGGCTGCAAATTGCTGTCAATCTGACGTCCAGACATTAACTTGGGCATCTACTATTAATTGTCAAGTACCTACTAGTTGAGGTAAGAGTGTATTCAAATTTAGCGTGACTTTATACAGATTCGCATAATTTTTCATTTTGGTTTAAGAGTAAAATATTTAATCTCAATTTAATGGTATAAATAGTGACTCAAAATTACAGATCATTATTCACAATTGAATAGTCACTTATGTGTTTTAGTAAAACTTTTGAAACATTAAATGTATTATATTTTAATGATTTATTCGTGTTTGCGTTTTGAATATTGATAAATGTAAGTTTTTGTCCTGATTAATATCATGGAGTCCTTAGTAACAGAGCAACCAGTACTTCTGACTAAGAAAAAAAATTTGTTTTTACACTTTACAAAGTCAGGTCAAGCAAAAATGACTCGTGATCAGGCCCAAGCTAGGTGAGCTTAGTTAAATGAAGTGTATCAACAATTTAAAGCAAAACATTAGAAATTTCAGATTCTGATGAATTACATGCAAATTTTGATTAATACAAATCTGATACATATTCTGTAGGAGTCGATCACTATTATTCTAATGATTGTGATTTTTGAAACCACCTTCTTAATCTTGATTTCAGTCACCCTCGACCTAACGGAGATACTCCCGGTCCTAATTTCGATTTTTCTAGCATAAATTAACTTACTACAGTTGAGTTGCCTATTTTTTTAGGTAACTATGACGACTGGGAAAATTTTAAAGATGTTTTTTTGGCATTAGTTCATAGAAAACAAGAGATCGCTCCTATCTTGAAGTATCATCACTTACTTACCCATGTAAAGGAAAAAGCAGCAGACTTGATTAAGAATATAGCTTTGACAGAGGAAAATTATTCTCAAGCTTGGGACAAACTAGTGCAGTGTTATGATAATCCTCGATGTATCGTTTTCTCTTGTACTAATATAATTTCTGAGCTGCAAATCTATGCAAAATGGTTCTTATGCTATATGGATTGATTTGGAATCCAAATAAGGATGAGTTCCACTTCAAGGTCCACTCAGATTATTGTCTTATTCAATCTCACACTAACAGAACGATGTTGTCAAAGTGGGCTTAATTCTTTGGTCCGTTAGATTTGTTGTCGCCTACATTGATTAAAGGTAAAATCATGATTAAAAAATTAGGGATTCTTAAGACTCTTTGGGATAAACCCTTACCTCCCAATCTTACCAACGAGTGGGTTAAGTGGTTGAGTGAAGTTTCCTTTTTAATCAATGTCAAGCTACCACGTTGGAATCACTTTACGTCTGATGCTCTAGATTTCGAGATCCATTGATTCGCTGATGCGTCTATATTGGCTTATGCCGCTGTGATATATGTTCAAGTGGTACTCACAAATCGAGTTTTCGTATAGTTACAACTAGCTAAACAAGGGTTGCTCCTAAAAAAACTGTGACCATATCCAGATTAGAGTTAAATGCGTCTCTCTTACTCTCTATACTTGTCGATCATTACTTGGAAATCAACAAATTTTTAGAACATCAAGTACACCTGTGGACAGATTTCAAAAATGTTTCATATTGGTTGCAGTCAATTCCTTCGAAGTGGCCCACTTATGTAGCGAATAGATGCGCGGATATTAAATTATTGACCCCGATCGCTTAGTGGCACCATATAAAATCAAGTCAAAATCCTGCGGATTTCGCGTTTAGAGGGATGTTTCCCTCTCAATGACAAGATCAATTATTGTGGTTTGAGGGGCCAAAATTATTACATGAGTTCGAGCCACGGTACCCAAAACTCAAAGGGGAAATAATTGAACAACCTACATTCGAAATTTCTGAATTCTTAAAGATTCAAGTATCACTTAATACGTCGAAACAACCTTGGGATTTGAATTATAAGTAGTGAAATTTAGGAAAATTGGTGAGAATTACTTACTATTGTATGAGATGTATCTATAAACGTATAAAAGGGTGTAAAACTAATTCCTAAGAAGTTTTTAACACAAATAGTACTGAAACAG
>JAPYYV010011318.1:0-17774 GCA_030522625.1 Copidosoma aretas | reverse complement strand
CTGTTCCACCTAGTTCTTACATCTAAAGTCGGTTTAACGTATTTTATACTTAAAGCTGTGCATAAACATTCTAATTGCGTGTTTAACGCTTCACTTCGACGGATTTTTTCTGTGCTGGTGACGGCTGGTGACACTGATTCAAGAACAAGATATACTCAAGATCTTGAGTAATTTATCTTGACAATATGAGTTTCTTGAGTATATTGATTTTCAAGACAAGACAAGACAAGATCAAGAATTTCTTGAATCTTGTGGCAGCCCTATGCAGTCGGCGACCCTCGAAACTCCCGAGTAAGTATTTTTGCTCGGTATTTCATAAACTAGAAGCAAAACTCCAGGAGACGACGTGTTTAACGGCCACCCTGGGCCCCAGGTGCCTCGGAGGCGCTGTTTTTCCTACCGAGGGTGTACCAGGGCTGCAAAAGTGCTCGAAGTAGGAAAATATCGTTTTCGAAATTGCAATTTTCGATTGTTCCACCCCAAACGATAAACCACGCGATCAGCTCCAATCGAGCCGGGCCATGTAGAGATGTAGGAATCGAGTGCTCTGATGAAACAACCACACACAAGTGGGAGTGATAAAGGAGAAGAAAAAGATGGTTGCCGAGTGTCCTTTCTGTCTGTTGGCCCAAGAGGGCAGCCACCACCCGTACCCTGGAAGCATCGGGTACAGGCAGGCGAGAAAGTCCGAAGAAGATGGGAGATGAGCTGCAGCGGGGAAAAGAAGATCGGGAGGTACAGATGGGGCGAAAAATTTGCTTACCTCCGCCACACCACATAATATTATCGAATACTGTTTTTGTTGCCGCGGCTGCTGCTCCGCTTCTTTTTCGGCAGAGCTCGTTCGACGCACTGTGAGTTGGTGGGTCCCCGCGGGTTTTTTGGGCCGAGCAGTTTGATCTTTGATTTACGCTGTGGTTCGCTAAACTTTGGCGCGAAGAAAAGAGGAGCAATAACATCAAGTCTCGGAGGAAAATGATTTTTATTTTTATTGGCAAGTGCGAAAGCATCTGCTGAAATCGTTGGGGTTTTTTAAAAGTTTTAATAACTGTAGAGATAATTAAGTCGAATAACGGTGAATTTATTTACCACTCAGCTGCGATGCTTGTAAATATGATAACCAAAACTGTAAAAACTACGGTACGATGATGAACAAGCCCCGAAATTACGAAAAAGACTGCAGCGCATAACGACTTACAATTTTAATATTTTCCAATATAATTATGTAACAATATTTTCAACTGCAACGAAAAATCTTCGGTTATTCTTTAGTCATTAACACATGCAGGTTGATCATTTTTCAGGGGCAGTCTATAGATATCATCATAGTAGTGTTTTTTTCACATTATCACTGCATGACATTGTTTACTTAGAAAAATATCTATTTTGGCGAAATAATCATAGTTGACGACGATTCTTTACCTTTTAAAGAGTGAATCAAGCCCAAATTTGGGCAGACTGATTGAGAACATAAAAATCTTCTGTTTATGTTTCGATCATTCACCAAATTAATGCTATGATAAGATCACTACGCTGCTGGCTTTACGTATGAACGGTATGAACTATGTTAGTGATGTGAAGTATACTATTTTATTTTACGTTTACGAATACATATTTGTTGTTAATTTATGTAAATATAACGTTTCATCATCACAAACATGAATTAAGTTTCTTTTTTTTTACACTCTGTACAATTTTATTGACTGCACCTTTCTTTATAGTGATTATATTTGTTATTTTTTATTTTTGAGATTATTATTCGTCATCAGAATTATCGATGAAATTTCTTCAAATACACAATTTCTTTAGGCTTTGAACTCATACAAATAATTTATAGCTTTAATCCATATAATTTTTTTCTACTGAATATTTAAAAATTTCGTGAAAGTGTGGTGATGTATTTCTAAAACTAATGTTGGTGGTGAGAATGTTTTAAATTATTTACATTTAAAATTATTTTATCTTTCAGATAAAGTTCAATCTAATGTATATAATTAAGATGTAATGTCACTTCATATTGAGATACGATTGATTTTGATATTTTTTTCATTACAATATTGGCGTTAAAAACTTTGAAAAGTGCATTTACATATCATATCAGAATTCAAACGCGCGTACTCCAAGCGCAATAGAGTCATTGAAACATTTCTACTCAAGTGATCTATCTTATAAATTGTTACATAATACATTGTACGATAATTCTCAAAATAGTAGTACGTAAAAATGTTAAAAATAATGAAAATAATTGTGTCATTGATATTTATGGCTGATAGTGCTGTTTGTGTTGAGCAACATGAAATTTCAAACCACGTTTCAAACTATTTAACAAACGTTTTACATATAAAGAGTGTCACTATAATCACCACAGACATCAATCACCTACCGTCTGCGTCTATTAAAATTATGCAAAGGCTCATTCAAAATTTTCCCGGCGTTATCACGACTAAAGGTTTGAGTCTTCATAATGAGGGCAGATATTCAAGTCAAATAAAAAAACTACTGAAACGGCGCTCTGAATGTTTCGTTTTTAAAATCATATTCATCGACTTGTGTTATAATAATGACTTGAAGACCGAAATAAACCATCACATTCAGGTCTTAAAAGATTTCTCAAGGGTCGGTAAACGACCACATTGTCTAATATTCCTCACTAACTTTGTAAATACGCCAAGAGCGTACATCATGTTTATATTAAAGAATCTATGGTCTTTGAAATATTTGTTTGCCACCATCATTGAAATAAATATTATGGAACACAAAAAAATAGGAAATATATCATTGAATCCCAAGAAAAATATACGTAATGTGCAGTTACATGAATATTATCCTTTTAAAAAGATAATCCGGTATGGTTCGTATTCAACTAACGTGAGTCTATTTTCTAACAAATTAAAAAACTTTAATCGTTTTCCAATAAACATAGCCTTACATAACTATGGAAAGTTTGTTTACAAATCGGTGCATGTAAATAAAATTTTGTCCAGCTATATATTTAAGAGTTTGAATTGTACACCGAAAGTAATAGGTATAGATATGGATAACCAACTTATCGCGGAGTCCCTGGCATCAAATAAACTTGATATTTTTCCGGAAACTATTCGTATTAAAAACTTGCCAAATCCGCCTAAACACATAATGTTGAGTCGCTTTAGACCCGTCTCTGATGAACAATATTTTTTATACAAACAACCTGCCATGAATAATGAAACAAAGATTTTGAATGGTTTAATAGTGTTGAATATTGTGATTCTGATTTATGCTGCAATATACATATCTTTTGAGAAAATATTATCGTCAAATAATATATTATTTTATATCATTAAAACTCAAGTTGTTCTGCAAAATAAAATGCGCGCCTTAGCGTGGTTAAAATCTTCATCATTTTTCGTCACCAACCTACTATTGTTTTTATCTATTACCTTAGGATCAATGATTTTATATTTGACCATTTTTCAATTTGCATATAACGTGTTGTCATCTAAAATACAGGCAAATTATATTGAATTTGAAGATTTATTTAATTCTGTCGATGAAATAAATACAACTCAAATCGGGTATGAAAAATTAATAGATGATGGTGGTGATAAATATTTAGAAAATATTAAAAATAAAACAAAAGTTATTCTACCAATTGAGAATGAAAAATGTATATACTTCCTGTTTTTTATTAACATTAATTTATGTTCTCACAAAAAGAAAGTGGCAGTGGTAGTTGCATCACTATTAAACACTAAACTAAGAGGAAAATTCCAAGTTAGTATAGTAAATCTTCCTTTTGAATATGAAACTCACTACGAGTGCTTTGTTATTTCGGTATCTTCACCTTATGTCGATAAAATAAATTATTATATTGACAAATCTTACGAAACAGGTTTAATAGTACATTGGGAGAATATGTATGATAATTCTTTAAGAATGAACTTGGTAAAAAATTTTCAATTCAAATCTCCTCTTCATGATCGCGTTGAAATGAACAATACGATATTGTCTGTTATGAGTAGTCAACACAAGCTCATTTATTCATATAAGAAATATTCAGGTTTTGATGAAAGACTATTGTGTATTATCGTCTTTGGATATTTTATCGCTTTTATAATATTTGTATATGAAATAAGCACAAGCGATATGAAAATATAAATTGGATTCTAATATTTTTAATCATCAACACATGTTTTGGTATGAATTGCGTTTCATCGTTTATGTGTAGCTAATTATTGCACGCCTAGGGCATTGAGGGCAGTCTGGATATTATTAAAGTTCCCTACCTTACCAATTGTACCGTTTTGACTTTACAACATTATTGATTCAATAAATACATATTTTCTCAAAAAAAGAAGAGTTGACGTCTGTTTTCGGCATTCTGAAGAATAAATCAAATCTTTATTCGATCAGATCGATTGAAAAATTAGGGAGGAAAATGATTAGAACTACGATGTTAGATAGTAATATATCAATTATCTGCACTGATGGAAAGGATTACTTGTATTTAAGTGACAGTCATTGAATGAATGTGGATTTAAATACAAGCAAGTACTCATTCATGGATCAAGGATGTGTCAGAAGTATTGGAGGTTACAAAAAAATATGGTTGTGAAATTAAATAATTATTCATTACCTAATTATGGTTGTTAAATCATCAACTACAAGTTTAGTGATTCTTTTTATCAGCGTAACTTTCTACCGTACTAATCATGCCGTTTTGATTTTATTACATTATTTTTAAGAATATTATCCAAAATCCAACAAAAATCCTACGTGAAATCCAACTAAAAATTGCATTCAAGCAAATTAACTGTACGTACTGTATTCATCACTGTTTTTATTTCTGAAACTTAGAAAGTAAATGTCTGTTTTTCTGCAATAACTAATGTGTTATTATTTTCAAACCTAACCCTATTCATAGAATCTAATGGTCGTATTAAGCAATCCACTTTGTTAATAATAAGAGCGTTCCGACATTTCGATGACATGCAGATCCGAGCAGATCAATTAGTGACCTTTATGAAGAAATTTAATAACTATGGTTTACATGCTACATTAAATTTGTTGAAACTTTTACTCTTAGAATCAAGAAAAACTATTGTTCACAGTGGTATGGAAAAGTATTAGTTTTCGTTCGAGATTGGAAAGGCTTTAATTTGCGAACCGAGTGGTTTACGGCACGAGCCGAGGCGAGGAACGTAACGAGGTTCGTAAAGAAGCCTTTACGAACCTCGTTACGAATGCTATTTTTCCTACCGAGGGTGTACCAGGGTTCCAAAAAGGCCCGAGATAGGAAAAAACTATTTACGTTTTTTGGCATTCTTATACATAACTTTTTGAGTAACACATTTTATAACATAAAATCATGTGATTTGAGGTGTGTCAACCCAAATTTACGTGATATCTATCACGTAAATTTACATATTACAGAGTATAATATCGACGCCTGGGGAGAAAACTATTTAAAATCAGGTTCAAATCTAGACCTTTTACATGACCTAAATTGTATTTCGACTAAAAAGTATTAATCTTGATATAGCGTAGTATAATTCTGCTGATTTTCCAGGGGGGAAAACTAAAAACTGTATACAGTATACTTATGGATTTTTTGCTCTGCTTGGCGTAATTTCTTCCGCAAAAAAGCCTTAAGTGTAAAATAAACGTAATAGACTACCTTGCATCTTAATTGCAAGAGAAATAGGTTATCCTGTAACATTTAGTTTTATTCGAATGATTAAATAATTTTGAGACTTATGAGTAAATTTCAAGTAACTTTATTGACAAAGGTGGTGATAATACAACTTTTCTGATGCATTTTTTCCATGCATTGTTCAAAGTGGCTTACACTCATAGGATTTCTTTCAAACACGCGTGAAAATTTTTCTTACAATCTTGTGCTTTGCAAGTCATTTGAGGCTTGAGTGGATACAATTATTTATACCTATTTATACCTCTTCTGTTCGTGTAGACTATCATGAAAAAGTATTTTAATCCGATTATTTGAAGTACAGTATTTATGTATACTGTATTTGAAAGACTGTAGTTTAAAAATATATTTCAGATCCTATATTTTTATTACGATATTTTAAAAAACTGTATTTTAAATACAGTTTTATAAAATACTGTATTTAAAAGATTCTAATAAAATATATTTATATTTAAAAACGAGCACTTTAGTATTCTAATGTTCAATACTGCCCAACCCTATTTATTAATCAATATTTTTCACGTAGCCCGCATCAAGGACAACGTCAAGTGCAATTCAAATGAAACTCTAAGCCATATGAAAAAATTACTCACAAACTTAAAAAAGTTTATAAAATTACATATCAGCTTTCAAAGTTAAAATATTTGCGTTCACACAAACACTGCTTTTAATTCTCTATCAATCGGAACATTCAGCTGGTGCTGTTTGCTAAAATTTTTTGTACCGTTCATAACCAAAAACTACCAAAGAAATAAAACAACCAATCAGTAAAATCATCAGTAGTCTACTTACATTTATAGAAGGATCGTCAATTCGTGGTACTTTTAACATGTTTGCTTTACCGTAATGTGCCATTAGAATTCTTGATCTTTCGTTTTCAGTCAAGAAAGGTACGTATAATTCCTTTGCTAAGTTATATGAACCATAACCTCGACCGTAACCAAGCAAGGCATTCATTTCATTCCAGAATCTATAGAGCCCTGATTCTACTATTGAATAATAAATTAAGGTAATTTTCTCAACGTACGGTGAGAAGCGCATAAACTGTCTGGTAGAATAATAATATTTATTTTTTAATGGTTTGGTGATCACACTTATAGAAGAGTCATCGTTAAAGTACAATTTATAATATATTTTAAAAGCCTGGGTATAAGGATAAGAATCAAGACAAAAATTTACGTCCCATACAAACATCAAATACAAACAATCTTTTTCTGATAGCGGATGGACTTCCTTTATTTTTTTTAAAATATTTCGTATGTCATCTCGCTCTTGTGATGTATGTAATGAAGAACGTACTGCTAAAGTAGTTTTGTATGACATAGGAGTATTGCCAATGTCAAAAAAATTATCGAATTTATAAAGTTCTTTCCGAAAAAAATTAGCAGAAAATATTTCTTCTATTAATTCTGATGTAAAAATGATGGACACGCAAAGCAACGTAAGGTACATTATTCGTTTTACAATATTATTTAGCGAAGCATTTATACCACCATTAATGAGGACCATTATAACACTGTAATAATTAATTTCTGTATCGAATTTGAATAATTTACTTAACATTTTAAATGTTACAATTATAAACAGAAGCAAAAGAATCGAAACTAATAAATTCCAAGGGATCCTTTGAACATAATAACCATATTGCTTGATTATTATTTGATGTTCCCAATAATTTGCTACGAAATACGTGCTAAATAAATACTCATTTACGCTTTGTCCTGTCTCCTCCCAATATCCTATTATATCAAAATCATACTTTTTTGGTTTATTATCAAATACCACGGGACGTATGATTATTGAACAATTCATCGCTTCGATGATATATCTAATTATATTTAGACTATCCTGGTAACCCAAGTAGGCTTTCATTGGCACTGATTTGGTCAATTCTCTTGTAAGCTTTCCAACAAAACCTACCTTTATTGGGTATCCATTCATATCTTTAAGTTTATTACGAAACAACTGAAAATTCGTCAAATTGCGTTGAATATTTATTTCGTTAGTAAAAGGATTAAAATCGAGTGTTTCAACATGTCCGACCAGGTCAACGAATTTCCATGATTGTAAACTATGTTTGTTCTTTGTATATATTTTTGAAACGGCAATCTCAATAATAGTCGTGTACAAATATTGTAAATGCCCCATCTTATATAAAATACTAGCTACTTTTGGACGAAGCTTTTCATATACTACATATATTAGACAATGAGGACGTTGGCCAATAAAACTGTGATTTTCTAAAAGTTCGAAGTAGAAACTAAACTCGAATTCTAACTTTAGTTTACTTATAGAAAGGTCTATGATTAGAATTTTAAAAGTATTACGTTCCAATAATCCAGAGAACTTTATCAAGGTACGATTTATGTAGTGATTTTGTGTTGAGTCTACTACCTTTGTTGTTAATAAAAAGGTAGAAAATTGTTCTTCTAGACTTTTTATTATCGTAACAGATATTTTGGAAAGCATATTTTTGTCTCTCGTTATGATGGTCACACACTTTAAGTCTAAATTTTTTTTCAAATAGCCTGAAACGTGCTCTAAAATTTGGAAATCAGTTGAACTTTCAATACCATGACTCAAAAGTAGAATGTAATAGATTATTTTGATAAATTTCTTCATTGTCGTTGCTACTTCAAGTTATTTTAATAAACATATATCTAAGACACTTGGATTCACTCAGTATTGTTAAAACAGAGTAGCCTAGTTCGGACATCCGATACATTCGATGCCAATAAGACAATGATACGAATAAAATAATGAAACATTTCAGTAGTTTGAGGGGACAAAATTTGAAATATTAATTGTCTTGTGTTTTAAAAAACTATCATTTTACACACTTACTATTGATTTTGAAAATTCACTCTTAAATGTTTTAGTCACATTGATTATAATCATAATTATTATAATGACTATTATAATGATTATTATTAGAGCTGGAAAATATCGTTGATGGTCTTTGAATTTTTTATATCTAATTAATTATCGTGGACGTAAAAGAAAAATGAGTTCGTAAAGTATAAAACAAATCTTTCGATACCTTGAAATTACCATACGTATCAAGTATCTCAATGCATTATTTATGGTTATGCATTATTTAAAAATTTGTTTTCCTTGATTGAATTGATTGAATACATTCTTTATTATTCAAGAAAATCAAAAAAGTGATGATTCCACTCAATAAAAGTATATGGTCTGTGAAGCAGCTTCGTACCGGTATAACATGACGGGTGTCAGATACTAAAAATCCGGTGAATTTGACTTTTGATGGAACAAAAAAAAAGTAGATCGAAACATAATAAACTACTTGTATACACATACAAGTTACCGCAGACATAATACGTTTCGTAGTTTTTTTTATTGCAAAATAGCTTTATCAACGGTGCTCTTTTTATTTTTTTTCTTAATAATCAAGCAACTAATAGCTTTGCTTGGAAGGAAAAAGGTACCAATTCAAAAAAGCTGGAAGAAAGGTATTAATTCACCGAGCTCGATATTAGGCATTTTAATGGTACAAAAGGGTAAGATCTTAATACTTATGGCCAATAAATTTTTTTTATTCTTCTAAAATTGAGCAGTCGAAAAATGTATAGATACCATTCTCTTGTTACCGTAACAATACCTATTATCGAGTTCAGACGAATTGGTGCATACATTTCTTACAGCTTTATTGGACTGGTACCTTTCCCAGCACTTTTTTGAATTTGTACCTTTTTCCTCCCAAGCAACGAATGTGTTAATTGAGGTAGTTGTTTCCCAAAATTTAAGGCACGAAAAATAAGTTCCATCTTCTAATAAGATAATATTTAATCATAATCATTTGAATGTATGATAATGTCACGTACATAAAGCACATCATATATTTTTTTCAATTTTTTTTAATACATCGTGCGAATAAAAAAATATTACTTTTTTTATCTAAAATTTTTAAAATAATATCCGCTTTTAGTTATCAAAGGCTAGTTTTCTTCTTCAACTGAATACCTAATAACTTATCATCTTTGATATGCCGAACAATATCAAAATTTTTTTTTTACAATGCATACGTTTATAAAAATCCAGAATGATTTTATAAACAAATGAATTTTTATAGACAATAAGACGTTTTTTAGAAAATCAAAAATCGTGAGTTTGTAGGTAGTCAGTTGGAGAAGAAAATTAGTCCGTGTTTATTAGTATCGAGTGATGATTAAAAATTTTAGACAGAAAAACTGGTGTTTTTTTATTCACTCTATACATTTATATTATGGATACATTAGAAAAAAGTTTGAATAAAATCTACAATTCATGTTATGTATGTTGCAGCATCATTTATCGAAATGACTGGGACATAGATACAACTTCCTAAATCACCTTTTGAAATTGCACTGGCTCTGCACGCGTATGTACACACCAGTATTATTACGCATACGTACACTCTAAACCAAAAGACTAAATTCCGGCGCTGGAAAGATTAAATTTTCGAGCTCTTAAGGATGAAACTCGATATTTATACTTGCTAAAAGAATAAAGTTACAATTCCATGCTTCTAAAAGAACGAATCGTGCATTTTATACTTTTCAAAAGACTAAACTTGTGAGTTTATTCTTTTGAAAAGATGAAATCGCGCTATTTCATCCTACAAAAGTATAAATCCTACAATTTAGTCTTTCAAAAGTATGAATCGCTGGATTTATACTGTCTAGCGCCAGAATTTTGTCTTTTGGTTTGGAATGTACAGCAGGCCCGCGCCCCGTGAATCAGCGCCGTGGCGCGCGAAACGAAGACTACATATGCACACACGCAGACGAGTGAGGCGGGGATGAAAAGAGAAGATCGGCAAGGAAAAGACGCGGGGCGGTGACGAGCGCACCGTGGCGCGTAAGCCCGGGAGGCGGAATACCTCTCCACGCGCATGCCGCGCCGTCGGGGCTTCTATGTATGCAATATCCGCCGCGCGATACGGCGCAGCAGGGAACAAGAGAGGAGCGCGCGCAGTGTTATCTCGCATGTAATATGTGCCTCGGCGGCGCCGTTATTTTTAATGCGCATCATCCCGGCGATTTTTCGCGCGCCCCCGCGCGCCGTCGTAACTCTCGCGTGGGCGTACGTGGCGGCGGGGGGGGGGGGGGGGGTGCGCGCGGTTTTCTGGGGGGGGGGGGGGGGGGGGGGGGGGGGGGGTTCGCTCGTTTTCTTTTTTCTCCTCCCCAACCTCGGCGGCGTCGATCACAAGTATCGGCCTCTCGCGGCTGGAAATCGATGCAGATTATACACGAGTCCGGCCGCTCCTCCTCGGACCGATGGGCTCGACATTGAAACGAGCGCGCGCGCGGTCCTTCAACGTGTTATTAAACCAATTATTTCGCGATGTCCGGGGGATTACATGCATATAACACACGCGGGGATTCATCGCGCGCGATGGCTGCTGAACTTTTTATGCATGCCGAGTGTTGGGGGGGGGGGGGGGGGGGGGGGGTGGGCGGTGTGATGATGGTACACGGGGGAGATAAGGGATCCGCGGAATAGCTGGGCGCGTGGATAATAGGGACGGTTCGTGAATAATGCAGTGGATTCGCGTGGAAAGCGAACTTTGGACTGCTGCAACGCGGGGACGGTGAAAAATTGCGCGCATTTTTTCACAGGGCAGTCTGGCTTTGATGAATCTTCGTTGGATACTGATGCGTTTTTGTGAGAAGTTGTTCAGCCGGGCTTGAATGCAACTTGAAATGGGATGTTATTTTTTGTACAAAAACAATCGCGTAACAATTTTTTGAGAATAGAGCATTGGGTTCGGTGATCGTACACGACTATTATGATATTGTTGGATAACAAGGGGTTTAATTTATGCAAAACACTACGTTTTTCGTGCAAGACACGACCGATCAGCGGATTGCCACAGCAAAAAGTGTAATTTTGATCATAGGATTTTATTTTGAGATTTTCTGATAGTTTTTGGATATTCAACCAAGTTGTATACTAATATTTTGTCGGTACGTGTCAAATAAAAACAGCTGCCAATTTATTGGCACGAAGCTTCCTCATACACAAGTTCTTTTTCTTTTTTACACACACCGTTATTAATTTTGATTTTTCTAAATCCAATAACGTCATTATTTGAAAAATGTCATCTTCAAGATCTTCTACCACAAAATATTCTGAAACAACGTTCACTGGCGAAAAAATACATATTTTCATAAAAATCGATTTTCCAAAAGCGATCAAATTGAAATAAAAAAAAAAAATAAAAAAAAAAAATTAAAAAAAAAAAAAAAAAAAAAAAAAAAAAAAAAAAAAAACAAAAAAAAAACGAATCGATGAAATTGAAATTTTTTTCCGCAATGATGGGTATCCAAAATAAAAAAAAAAACTTGCAGAACAACTATCGTAAAATATTCTAAAACAACGATAATAATCGGTCAAAGAAATCCTGAGATATTACTGATTATATACATTCCTTACTTATACCCACGCACACCCAGCTACTCAATTTTTTTAACTTCATCTACATAGGGTACGTTCTTTTGTATCAAATTTAATGATCTTTTAGAATTCCTTTCTTAAAATATGCTAAAATAGCAATAAATGGCTTAAAAATCAATTTTTACAAAAATCGATAAAATCATAATAAAAAAGAAATATACAGCAAAACACAAATTTTTTTTTCAGTGATGATAGGAATCCAAAAACAAAAAAAATAAGCCCCGTTGGATCAAAATCGGTCGATGGAATGCAGAGATACAACTAATTACATACACACGCAGACGGACATTTTCTAAAAACAGTGTATTTTGTTTCTAAACTTTATAAAACGTGTTCATAACATGTTTTCTCGACATGTGATTTTTCGTTCACAACAAAGCTCCCTCTACGAGGAAGCAAAAGTTAGGGTGTAACACGATTTTTGAGAGAAAAACACTTACTTACCAAAAAAGTTGCATTTCAATGAGCTCGACAACTTTTGTATATTTAACACTTTGTTGTGGAATTTTAATTTCTCTCTGTTGTAAGCAAAAAACGATTTTTTTTCATTGTTTTTGTATCTGTTTTGCATTATAGAGCATATGGATTGTATACACTGAAAAAAAATTTCGTCAATTCAAATAAGTGCATTTATTTGAATTCAAATTATTCGAATCAACTAAATATTTATTTGGTTTGATAATGATTTAGTTGTATTGACTAAACTATTATTAGTTGGATGAAATATTTATCTTTAATAAATTCAAATGATTGTTTCATTGATTCATATAAATATTTCATGTAACTACAAATAAATCATTCAGTCTATTCAAAAAATTCGTTATGCGATTAGACTAAATATTTATTCAAATCGAATAAATATTTATACTATGTTTTTCGATGATATTTGGTAAAAATATTTATTAGAATCAAATAAATATTCATTGAGAGAAATTTGACCGACACTAAATTTTTTTAAAGAAATATTTATTCGATTTACATAACTGTTTAGTTGGACCAATACAAAACATACTTTGGTGCATCGGAATATGTTTGTTTGATTCGAATAAGTCATTTATATGAATATAAACAAATAAATCGTTTAGTCAATCCAAAGAATTTGTTATGCGAGTATACAAAATATTTATTCAAACCAAATAAATATTTATTTTTTTCGATGATATTTGGTGAAAATATTTATTTGAATCAAACTAATATTCATTGAGAGAAATTTGACCGACACTAAAGTTTTCTGAAAAAATATTTATTCGATTTACATAACTGTTTGGTTGGACCAATACAAATCATACTTTGGTGCATCGGAACATATGTTTGTTTGATTCGAATAAGTCATTTATATGAATACAAACAAATAAATCGTTTAGTCAATCCAAAAAACTCGTTATGCGAGTAAACAAAACATTTATTCAAACCAAATAAATATTAATTTTTTTCGATGATATTTGATGAAAATATTAATTCGAATCAAACTAATATTCATTGAGAGAAATTTGACCGACTCTACAGTTTTCTGAAGAATTCTTTATTTGATTTACATAAATGTTTAATTGAACCAGTACAAAACATACTTTGGTGCATCTGAATATGTGTTTGTTTGATTCAAATAAGTCATTTATATGAATACAAACAAATAAATCGTTTAGTCAATCCGAAAAATTCGTTATGCGAGCAAACAAAATATTTATTTAAACCAACTAAATATTTATTTTTTTCGATGATATCTGGTAAAAATATTTATTTGGGTTAACGAAACACCTATTTGAATGAAATAAATACTTATTTTATTTGAATAAGTATTTATTTCACTCATAATATTTATATAACGAGATAAATAAATATTTATCTAATTCGAATAGGTTTTTATTCAACACAAATAAATATTTATTCAATTCGAACAGGTGTTTGTTCAACACAAATAAATATTAATTCAACGAGACAGTAGAAGGTTAAAAGATAAATAAATATTTATTCAACTTTAATAAGCATTTATTCATTTTTAGTAAATATTTCTCCAAATTAGAAACTGGATGTAGTTAAAATGAATAAACATTTATTTGATTATAATAAATATTTCTTGTCAATGAATAAATGTGAAATATTATTAAATAAATATATAATAGAACTGAATAAGTATATAATCATTTTGAGAATGCGTTATAATTCATGTACATAAATATTTATTCGACACAAATAAGATTTATTTGCTTCAAATAAATCTACTTATTATATTTAAATAAAATATTTATTTGTTTGTATTCATGTAAATTATTCATTTGATTCAAATAAAATTTATTTGTAAGCACACAATTTTTTTTTCAGTGTACTAGAGTAAAACGTACCGAACAAAACAGTTGTATTCGAGATCGACAAGTTTGCCTTCGAACGAGAACGTGTAGAATATATGGAAAAGAATTTATATCGAAGAACTGTGTTTCCTTTCCCCGAAGCGCGGCAATGAAAATGTTAACAACATTTTTCTCTGTGATAACCGTCCAAATGTAAACCATCAGCTTATAGATCATGAACACGAAGTTATATTAGCCTCCCAATTTAAGTTTAATCGGACAATAATGACTTGAGTTAGTCCCAAAACTTGATTACGTACATACATTTATCAATACACCATGGGTCTTGATCAGACCACCCTCATATTAGGTTCAAAATTTATTTTACATCGAAAATAGCCGATTTATAAGTGGTTACACTTTTCACTCTGACGAAAATACAAAGCACACATATACATTGGTCCTGCCTAAAAATCCCGAAAAATTAAAAGATTTAAAAATTGATGGATTAATATTAAATGCATACACTACAGAAATTTGCTTGTGCTGAAAAAACTAAAAAAATTTGGATTTTTACGCAATTTTTTGACATTGGATACAAATTAAACTAATATAAAATCTTAAAGTTTAATCGAAGTTTACTAAAATGATTAATAAATCGATTTAGTTTATGAAATGGAAAAACTTGTTTATATACTAGAATCACAATTATATGAATTTTTTATTTTTTTATTTTAAAGCGCAGAAGAAACAAAGAGATTTCATTTCTTCTCTTATTTAAAGTACTAAACTGTATAGAAAAAATCAAATGGTGAATTTTTTTTCAATGTTTCTATAGCGCTTAAAGTATTTATGATCATGCCAATAGAGTACTGTAAGGCATAAGGGTCTTTTATGGTTCTGACAAAAGTTAACAGCATAAAATCGTTCAACGATTAAATCCGATGAATCTATTCTTATGATTTAATACAAGAATTTATAAAATAAAATAAAAAATTGCTATGAAATTATTAGGCGAAGTCATAATTATATGTACAAATTGATCGAATTGATGATTATAAATTATAGTTGGTTCTAATCATATTATAATTAATTTATAATTTAATAATTAGATGTATATCATGATATTAATTTAATCGGTCGATAGAATACAAAAAATACATCTTTGAATTAAAAATTCGATTCGTTTTCGAAAGATCCATTCCAACTGCCCTCCTCTAAACAGCGGACCTGGACCTAGAAACATTTATTTGACCGTACACCTCGCTCGTTGCAAAAATACATCCCAATAATCATGTACCCTAACACCTGAAAAAAATTATTGTTTCGAAATTCTAATATCAGCCTCGTAAGAGCGACAATTATTCAATCCAGCCACATCGCAACATACGCACACACACACACACACACACACACACACACACATAAATATGAAAAACAACTGCAGAGAGTATAAGATCTACAAGATAGAGATGAAAAGGCGCCGCCGTCGTTCTCTTTTGCTCTCGGCTCTCTCTTTTTTTTCTCTCTGTTTGTCAAAGCGAAAGAACCGACAAACTTGCACCGACTCGCTAAGTAAGAAGGAGAGCACCAGAGGAATGATTTGCAATTCTCCAGAGAGATAAGCGGAGAGAGATGGAGAGGGATTGTTGAACTCTCGCAATAGCCGGTTAATGCCCCCGCAGGCACACTTGTTTTGAATTTAGATTTTTAATTGGAGCTCCATGTTTTGTATTTTTTTCCACGGAAACACTGCTGGCGATGTTTTTTTTTTTTTTGAACCCATTCTTTTTTACCAGTCGTGTGTGATGAGATTTTTGTTGGTGGAGCAATTTTTTAATCGTTTTTTAATTATATATTATTGGTGGTGCTTGCGATTCCTAATAATACTTCATAACATACCCGACGCAAAAAAAGAAGTAGTATACTTTCATTCTTTTTAATCATTTCACCTGTACAATCTAGAAATAAGGATGTAAGGGTCACTTTACCTAAGTATAACTGATTCGAAATTTTAATTGAACTTCATCTAGAGATTATTGCATCTACTCTGTTTCGAAAACTGTTTTCGACGCTCACACTCATGGATTGACGGTAAATAAGAGTACCGCCATCAGCGCTGTCATGAAGGTAAGGTGTTTCAATAGTGATACTGTAGAATGCAGAAGCGAGGAATGTGTGGCATAACAAGATACAAATTACTCACATATTTCTAATGTGTATGTATAAGTTGTAAAATAATGATAAGTAATGGTTGCTAGAGTATATTTTTTAGGCTCAAGAGTGTTTTACCAAGAAAACTGTTCGATAAAGATAAAATCATATGAAATGACTGTTCTGAGCATATTAAAATTTGTGAGAAAATTGTACAGGTTAGAAGGTTAACGTGAAAAAAAATGAAGTGAAAGTAAAATAATTAAAAACAAAAAACAATATTTATCCACAAAATTGATTAAGTACTTTTCTTCGTATTCTAGCCGTTTGTTATTTTAGCTAAAAGAGAGAACTTTCTGAAATTCTGAGAAATACTGAATTTTAACATAAAAAGTAAATACATGAAACTAAAAAATTATTTAGAAAACTACAGATACTTAAAAATCAATACTTCCATCATTGCAAATTCGGATGTCCAAGCAAAAGTCTCACCTGGTAAGTATTAGGGTATAGGATTTGAAGCGTAGACGAAAACTAGCTGACAACAGGTTCCAATCGATTTAAGTGGCCATTAAAAGTGTGAATAACTAATAGAATTGAGGGACATACAAACTAACTTATATTAGATTTGTCTTCTGCTTGTCTACGATGCAGTTACTACAGCAACGCCGTCAAACAGAACTTAAACAGCCACAAAGCTGATCCCTCAAGCTTACAATCAAACCAAAGTTTATTGCAACCGAAGGGGAACTAAGAGAGAAAAATGCTTTTCCGAATCTATGTTACAGCTAAGCACTTAAGCAGTCTCTCAAAATAAAGAGTAATCGTTTTTTCCTCTCAATTCTCAACCAATTGCAAAATACTTTGGCTTGATTGATGCCTCGGTGTATCAGATTTGTGCCTCTTCTTATTATCTTACGAAAACATGTATGTATTAATAATAAATAATTAAACTTTATTAAAATGACTTAGTCGGTAAAGTAGAAATTCAGACAATATACCGAATGCCCTTAGGTGTGCCGGAAAATATTTAAGGGCATGCATATGCTCTACGGTACCGACTTACCTCGATTGCAGCTTCCCAAATCACGTCGCGAAAACTGATTTAAACGATTTTTCTGTTTGGTAATCCGTTAGTTAAATAAAAATGAATAGCGGAACGCCTTCATTGTCGAGAAATATAGAAA
>JAPYYV010011317.1:0-17977 GCA_030522625.1 Copidosoma aretas | reverse complement strand
ACACCATTTAAAAAAAGTTTTGGCTCGAAATAATGTAATGCGTTGATTTTAACCATAGGCTTCATGAAGAATTCGGGTTTTTGTGAAATGACCCATATAAATTTCACCTACTTATTACATTTTACATAATTATTACATTGCTACCTTATGGTATTGAAGAAATTTTTTTACTTTATAAGTACGACAGGAGCAAAAAGTAACCATACAGGGGATGTGTGTCCCAATCGTGGACCCTGTCCCTATTTTGGCCATCCGTAACAAAATTATTGATAATTTAAACAAGTGATTTAATAGAACAATAAATCGCCTTTCTGATTGTTATTTGGGTTATATAACAGCATTTGAATAATATTATATCATTGAAATGATACATTAATGAGCTGTGCCAGACTTCTGTCACTTTTGTCTGTCCATATCGCTTCTTGTAGGAAGCCACGAGAAAGTCATATTTTGAAATTTCTGTGTAAAAAAGCAAAAGTAGTGTTAGTATTAAAAAAAGTGTTCATAAGTTACGTAAGGGTTAAAAAAATTAAAAAAATAAATTATAGCAATAAAAAGTTTTTTTCGTACATATTTTTAAAGGGGCCATAAAAGAGACAAAAGTTTCTTTTACTCGTCAGTATGATTCATATCCAGCACAACTTTTTGTTGAAAAAAAATGTTTACTTTACAAAAAGGTTGATACTATCATAACGTTACTGTACAAGTTATACTTTTATCGACAATCTCTTACACAATAAAATTAGTCGTAAACTGTTCTTAAAGGGGCCATAATTGGGACACATATCTCTAATCACTATTTTTTCCGTGAAACAAATTTTCAACTGAAATTGAGTTTGGTTCAAAGGCTTTCATGATACTCGTGCGCACAATCAATTCTAGCCGAGTAGGTATGCAGGAAATTAATTTCTTCTTTACTACATTGTTCATCACGAATAAAACCATAATGAAATGAAGAACTACTAATTGAAAAATACAACCCAAAGTGCCTGCGTACTTACCTCAACTTATTCAACTTTTTTTTTTAGCAAAATAAGTCCCCAAGCTCTATTTACTATAAAAATTATTAGACACCACGTAAAATAGAATTTGACTTTTAATATATACAAACTTACAATGTGATCGATTAATTAAAAATTATTTAAGGCACACATTAAGAAGGAATACAAAGTATAGAGTAAGTGCAAGAAAAAAGTCCATTTCTCAGGTCGGTATTGATAGAAACTTGCTACTGCAATACGCGTAAATATATAAACGAGTGTTGTATCAATTGAAGACCAATTTCTTAATGAAAAAAAAAACATTTTTTGTAAAATTTAAAAACCAATTTTTTAATATTTATTTTTTTTTTTTTACCCCCCCCCCCCCCCCCTTGAGTCTGTAATAAAAAATAATTAAAAGATATGAGAAAAAAAAAAAAAATAAGTATCCAAAATTTTTGGATAATCTACCTGAAGGACCGGAGACCTGATAGAATTTTTTATGCAAGATCCTAATGTCTGTCCAATAGAAACTTTGAACAAATTTAGTATAAGCCTTGAGTGCCTGGAGGAAAAAAAAATTGTTACAGTCGTCCTCTGTGCACATTTCGAACTTATACGGAAATATCGATGGACTCCGGACGATTTTGGTTTTTATTTTTTTGGTTATTAAACAGAATGTAGCAAAATGTGAATAGAACTGCTCAAACTGCTGGACAATCTTCAGTTACCCGAAAACTGTCCCCTCAAACTCCAGTCGCAATCCTGGCTGCTACACTGCCTCATCCGTAATGACGGAGGTAAATAAATCTCACGCATCGTCAAACCCGTGATAATTAATGCTGCTCGATCCCTGCAACTGTCTCATGAGGGTTCTCCATGTTAGCATCCAACACAGTCGGAAACTGTTTGCACCAATACTTTGATACAAAACTGAATTTTCAATTATTTGTAAATAATATGTCAAAAAGTGAATTGAAAAAAAATTAATGAATACTGTTTTAACAATGTTTATTTTATTGAGACTAGGAATCTGATTAGTCACTCAGTGAAATTGGCACAGACTTTATTTGTAAGCGTATAAAACGGAGATAATTATATATACTTTTTAATTTTACTTTTGAATGAATGTGAGTTGATAGACGAGCTTCGTGTATCCACAATCATCTTAAGATTTCGAAAAATCGCTCTCTTTTTATTTCCTATCATTTCTTTTATTTATTCAATATATAAAACTACAGAACTCGGAAATCGATGATAAAACCGACACACAGATACTTGCGCTCGGAATTTTTCAAAATTTTAAAATGACTGTTCCATTCGCTGATAGCTTACAAGAAGGAAATGCGAAGTTACGGATGTCCTCGTACCTTCCATATGATAAATATATATATATATATATTTTTTTGTTCATGACAAACATACACACGAGTGAATTTTTCACTTACAAATTTATTTTTGATCCTGACAATTTACAGTAGTTGTATGTGTTGTGTTGAGCTCTTTCGGTAAAACTCAATCGAAAAATCATTATATTATACACGCTGATTATACAATGCAATTCAAAGGTGCGACGCAAGTGACCGCCGAATGACTCTCGTGCTTTTTCTCTCGTTCTCTCTCTTTCTTTCATATATTAATATAATATTTATGTTCCATTTAAAAAATTTTACACAAACAAATTTCCTCTTCGAGAAAAGTCAATCAACTCACGCACATACATATAGAATATCTCGTCGATAATTTTTGCTAGTTTATCCATACTGTACACATTCACGCAGAGGCACACACGCAAAGAACTAATTTACTGGGTCAGTAACGATGAACCGACTTCATTTGTTAGTTTTTTTTTTTTTTTATATCGCAAGTCGAGCAATTCATCGTGCACACTTAAATGTACAGTTACTATATATGCATATGTATATCCAATTGCCCTATAAATAAAGGTATAGCGCCGTTTAAAATATTTTACACGAATATACTTACTAATCTTATAAATAACAAAAATCTAAAATCAAAACCAATCATATTGATATACATAATACCATTATGACTTTCGTGCATTTATTTCATAGCTTTGAAAACATACATGCAAAAAAGCAACAATATCACCTCTCGATTCTCGGGCATATACCCTATAACCGTACATATTTTTACCTATCAATTCTCGCGCATTGTCCATTGGTTTTTTACATTCACTTTGACTTTTTGTATACACATATGCGATATCGCGAACACGCACTTTTTTTCTATTACGCTTAACAATATTTTTAAACATACGAAAACAACGCGAAATAATTCGCGTACTACTCTGTACAATGTAAGACTTAACGGTAAATGGGATCATGTACCGCAACTTTTTTTATCATCTTATCCTTTTCTGTTGGCACAGAGAGTTATGAGAGAGATTTGATAGTTTACAGAGTCAAGTAAGTAATTCGTACATACACTTAAAATCAATGAGAGAGTTGACAGTGATGATTTTTTGGGATTTAGGACTATGAGAAAAAATGGGAAATTTTGGCAAGGAAATATATCGCCAGAAACATGATCATCAATACCCTAAAACCCTTTAGTCTTTCTTTCTTTTTTCGTATGGTTATGACTATGCGTGTAAAGCTTTCGAATTTTTCGTAAATTTTTCTTTTTCACTTAAAAAATAATATTTTACACGACAGTAATGGAAGTGTTCTGAATGTATTTATTAAATGGAGCCTTTGACGTTAACATAGCCTATGATTAATTGAGCCTGTTTTTAAATTTGCGGTCTCTTTTCAATTTTATTGATTCGATATTCTGAACAAATCCGTGACTGCAGATGTACAGATCAGACACACTAGCATTCGTTCGCACATTAAATATGTTTTGTAGTAACTATTTAGTCTAGAGGATTGTCAGTTCAGGGTCTTTTTCATTCACCAAATTTTTTTATGATTATTCATATAGTGTTTACGCTTATCAGACATTGAATGGTACATTAACGAAAAATAGTCTCGTTTTCAGTTTCACATTAAGAAGAATGTTTAGTTGAGTATATAAATGAAAAAGACCCATTTGGATGTTTCACTATAAAGTAAAGGGGAATATCTTTCTTGCGTTAACATGATTTCGTTTTCCCTGATAAAGTGCTACAAATATTGAGTACAAAAAACTTAATTTTCATTCAGTGTTTCAAATTGACGAAAAAATTGCTGAGTAACATAAACAAATTTCGTATCTCTTAAAAAATACTTTTTTTTCGTCGTTAGTGCATTCGAAAATAATTAATATAACAAATTTGGTGAAGTAGAATGACCATTTTTCAGTTTTAAGTACAGTGTCAAGATAACTAATTGGAATATTTATTTTAAGAAAGTCTTTAAGTAAACGTTTTGAACAACTAACTGAAAACTACATAAATTTGTGCTTGATAGGCAGTGAAAGATTACGGATATGAGTAATGTGCAAACGATCTACGTCTTTTTTATTTTTATTTTTGGCACCACACACATAAACATGTATGAATCTTGGACTATGTAAAATTATTATTTTTGTTTTGTTACAAGTCTGTTTTCGGTTGTATTTAGTTTTTGATGGATGTGTTTTTTAAGTAACATGCAGTGATCAGCTCTAAGTGTCTGTTGGTATTGTGTACTAGTTAATGAGCATGGAGTACTTACATAAAGTACTTCGCTATTTTCCATTTTCTTCTTTCTTATCAGCAAAATATTTTATTATTGTTCGACGTTGTATAGAAACGATCGAGCTTTCCGCAAAATAAACATTGACTATTACCAAATTTTTGTTCTTATATTAGCAGGTGCGAGCAATCACCTTTTGAAAATACACCATTTTCATCATTTTTTGTATTGTTTTACTGAACATTATTACGTCTTTGTTAAAATTACATTATTACATATACGTATAGAAATGACCTCTCATCATTGTCAGGAGCTTAAAAAATTTAGCTATTACAGTGGTTTTTTTTCATAAGAAAAATATTCACTCAAATAGAGCCTAAACACCAGTGCCTATTTTTAAAGATTCAATCATGCTTTACATCGTTTTTTTCTCATCTTTAAAACTTTCAATTACACAGTGATTCTACATTTTAAAAGTTATATACTATCTAATATATATATGCAAATATTATCCATTTATTTATATTTATTTATTTTTCTTACATAGAAGCCATTTTTATTTATTTGTTTATTTTTAAAATCGATCTGGTCTGTCTTTTTGCTCCGAAAAAGCATCTACTACTCTCTACTTCTCTTTGCACTAACGTTTTTATTTTCTGTAGCTAGTGTCTTTTTTTAATATCTCTCTCACACACACGTACTAAGTTTTATCTTACCCTCATTCATTCTCTCGTCATTTTTTGTTTACATATTGTAGTTAAAAGTCAACGTTTAGTTACCAGAACACAAGGCACTTGGCTTACACATCATATTTTTGTTTGTTTAATATATAATATTCACTTTGATTTTTTTTTTATATAGCTCGATGGTCAAGTAGCCAGTCAGCCGACAGTTTCGTCTATCTCTATCTCAATGTCGATTATAATTATCTCTTTCTCTCTCTCTCTCTTTATATTCTATACGTTTTCAAAACCATCTCATCCACATAAATCTCATTTATTTATATATTATATATTAATTAATTTAAAAAAAAAAAAGTAAAGAGAGAACAAAGCTGCCGGCTTGATGAAAAATAATATACGCATCAGTCATTCACAATATCCATAGAAGAAAATAGTTATGTATCATGCATACATATATGTACATACACTATATATGCGATGTTTTAATAATATATACATAATATATTCTTCATGTATTCGGTACTTTACCATATATATATTATCATTTATAAACGACATTCGATTTTCTCTATGGATCTGTATTAAAACAATTTATTTTGTAAAAATTTTTGTTGCTGACATTTTTAAATAGGTTGTTTCACTTTGCTTTCCTCTAATTACTTTTTAATCCTTTTCTGGGACTTGCATGGTTTACTGTCTATTTTATTTTTATTTTTGCCTTTAGTTCATTACATCTTTTTAAATTAAAGAAATTTTTTTGGTACGGCTTTTAAATATCAATGATGATTTAATTTATTTATTTTAAACATAAAAATTTTTATTGATTAGCATAAATTTAGAAAAATTTTCCATTAAAATTTATAACTCTAATGATTTGATTAATCTTGTTTTCATGATTTCAGCCGATAAAAATGCGTACAAAAATTAATTCTTTCGTCGATTTTACTACAAGATCGATCAGCACTTCGTAAGGTCGTACATTTCATTATTCTTTATTTTTACGTTTAATATCGGTTCTTTGTTAAGAGTGGTTCTGCTTTTTAAAAGGAAAGTATTAATATTAAATTACCATTTATTTTCTAAAAAAGAATCCGCAATGGAGGAAACCTTAATTTTTATTTCATGCATATATTCATATATATTTTTGTTACTTTGCTAATTAATATACAACACCGAGATTACCTAGCGAGTCAAAAGTACTTATATATTTTTATTGGTTTCAATTGTTCACTTGCCGTCTTTTTACTTTTCCTCCGTACATGGTATATGCAGGCGTACAATGTATTATTAGCCCTTTCCGTTCAATACTTATTATGTTTGCTTTCATTAACATTGTTTATATTTAAATAAAGTGGTGCGTATGTATACACGTGTGTATATATATATATATATATACGCAATAAAATATATAGGTACTAATGTAATGTATATTTATCGCTTTAAAACGTAATACTGATGCACGAAAGTTTTCGCCTCGGGGAGAAAACTGCTTTTCACTGGCTATATTTTTTATTTTTTTGGATTTTAATAAGTTTCTTTCTTTAATAAATTTTTGTTAATTTTTATGCCTAAAAATCCCATGGATTAGGATTCAAACATTGAAGTTCAAATCTGGAATTAGTTTTCATCAAGATTACATGGAGTCTTTGTAAAATGAAAATTAAGTCTTGTATTATAGTGTATCGATAAAATAATAAGAAATAAATTTACAGTGTTTAAGTAATTTTTCAAATAATTGTGCTTTAATGTAATGATATTAAATCATTCGTGTTATCTTCTGAAGAGGGGCCTTCATCATTTTGTGTATTCATCATAAAGAATATAATATTTATGAATTCTGGTATCATATCGTTACTTAGATTTGTAAGTGGACCACGTAATAAAAGTTAGTGGCTCGTTACCCTATCGCACTTGGAATTGACTAAAATCTTCTTGATTAGTATTGAGTAATGAATTAGGTTTCAAATAGTAGAAGATAAATAGATGATGAGTAATTGGAGAACAATTTGTTTCAACTTTTAAAAGAAAAATACTGAAATATTAAATATAAAAAATCCCTTCTAATAAAATACAAACAATGGATTTAGGATGCATTTAGAAATGGAAATAAAAGTAGAATATTAAGTATGAAAATTCATGAAGATAGGAATTATCACATAGCTAAGATGTTTCTATTTAGATTCAGTTGTATAATATTGCCAGCTGTAGTTGACACGCGAAAAAGTAGATTTAATTAGTATTATATCTTAAAAAAACATATTGTCCATATTGCTTATGGTAGTATTTATTATGATTTAATACTAATAAGTTTCGGATATTGGCAAGGGCGAGCTACACTGTCTGCTAAAATTAAAAATTTGAGCCTATTTATGATATTTCTTGTTAAATGTTACTTACAATTAAAACAAATACATGATTATATGATTAACATTAATATTCAGTGATAATATAATTTAGATGATTTTACAAATGGCTCACCTCTAATAAAAAATTTCTAAAACGTTTTTTATAATCCTAAAACACTGACTTTTCCGTAAGGGCAGGAAGTGTTAATGATTGTTTCGAGCTACGTGAATCGAACTAATTTTTCGTTTATGATTTTATAAAGTTGATTTTTAAGTTCCGAAGAGATATATATTAATATTAGTACTGCTTTAAGATCTAGAATCGAGCGAACGAGTGTATAAAAGTAATATTAGCGCAATCGCATCGTTTCTCAAAATTTACATCCTTTTAAAATGTATATTGCTATAAACAATTGCCGAGATATTCTATACTTCAAATGTGGCCTGCTAAAAAACAAAATAAATATCTAGAAACTTTTTTTCTAGTTAACTGAGTTTTCTGAAACTACTAAGAAATTAGTTGTTCATTTCTTTTACTATCATTGCCACTAAACTGTAAGACGAATATAATCGTTTTCATTTCCTCTTTTAATTAAAGTATTCCGTTTGACCAAACATGTGAAATATACGCTCCATGAAATAACAAAAATCGATTTTTTTTTTTTTATAATTAAAATCCAGTGAATTATCGAATCTTTAAACACTGTATTAAATGTGGGATAAAAAATTAAGGGCGTATAATTTATTATTAACTAGTTATTTATAGAAAAATGATTCTCAGATACTTGATTATTCTACAGCTGGCTGATTGTTTACAGACTTTTAGATCTAGAAAGCTCTATTTCGATCATTAGTAATTTTCATTTTTCTTATTATTTTCTTGTTTTAAATATTAAAAGATTTTTATAAGAGGCTAGATAGATGGACATTGAAAGTGTAAGTAGTATAAAGAGTTCAATCTTTTGTAGAGACAGATAGACATTAATAATTGAGATAGGAGGTACAAAGAGATGATAATTTACAGTTGTATGGATAATAATTTGCAGTGATTCTTTCTCTTTCTGTTGTTAATACCCAGATCGATCATTTCATATATTCTTAATAGTATTGATACTTGTATTTTTAGATCATTTGTTTGCATCGGGTTTAAACTTTCAACTTTCTTACAAAAAAGATATACACGTGTACTTGGTAAAATAGATGTCGCATAGGCTTTTTTGGGCTGTAAATATAAAAGTTAGAATGAGCAAGAGTGATAATGCTTCAATACGTTATTTCGATTCTGTTATTTCAAGTAAATAATGAAAAGTGTATTTAATTTTCATATTTTTCTGTATTTCGTAAAGTTACTTTAAGAATCTATACAAAATCTGCGAAGCGGTAAAACATAAAATTTAAGTGCAAAAGGTGAAATTCAAAATAAAAATTAAAATTAAAATAAGTATTCAATTATAAATAGATACAGAGCAATTAAAAATTATGTGATTCTTGAAAAACACGAGTGTAAAAGGATTAATTCCGATAATCTTTTAAACATTTTTACTTATCTTTTGTGGATAATGGCAGTTGTCACATGGGTACAATTATTCTTTTGTGGTTAACACACATAGTACGGATCAGCCGTATTTTATTTACACATACGTAATAATAATACCATAAACCATTTAAGTTTAAATACATGATCACATATTCATCGGTATTTATATATAACCATCATCATTCCTCTCATATACTCATATAATTTTTTAATTTTCGTTTTATGATGTGGAGGGATTAATTTGTACAATTCATACATAATCTTCGTTACATGCTTCATTGCTTCGTTACTTTTGAACCTCCATTCGTTCGCGCTGTTACACAAATAAATTATTTTTTTTTTTTTAATTTCTTCAAATTTCAAACACACGCAGTCTCCAGCACCTTAACTCCTTCTCAACTTTACTCACTTAAATTCGAATATTTGATTTCTGCGTTCCCAAGTCTTTCTTCTTCATTTCAGGAATGCCTAATGTTACATGTATTATTTCAAAAGAACTCAACAGATAGTTTTTCTATGCTTTTAATTTTATTCTAAGGCAAGGTCACTAGAAAAGAATTACTTTTGCATATTTATGAAAAGTAATATATTTTATACAAAGCACGAGTATACTTCACGTATATAAAAATATATACACATGTATACTCTATACATATTTGTATTGTGTCAGACGAATCCTAAAATATCTTGACAAGGAGAAAGACTTTTCGTAACTTTAAGATAATCACTCTTGATATATATTAGAACTTCTTTTATATATGTTTTTATTTATCAATTATATTCTCAATAGAAACTTTGTTTCCGTAACAATTAGTGTATTGTCCTTAAATGATATGTTCACTACATTTTCTTCCCTTTTTTATCCTTATCAAACTGCATATCGTCTGAGACTGCAGTTGGAGCTAAGTAAAAATTTATCATTACAGATCACCTTATAACGAATTAACTCCTTCTCGGACATTTACAATTTTGCCCGAGCTATTTATTTTATACGCTAGAGCACTGGAGACTGGCGGTTGTTATTTATTGCCAATTCAGAGAAGCTTGTCACGTTGTTTCAAACCTTTTTTTAAATTCGATTTTCAGATTTGTTTACTCGATGGAAGGCAACTTTAAATTGAGATATACACATCTAATGCACATTACGAACGTGGGATAATTTCTGTCAGACGTGTCTTGTCTATGATCTCCTTTTGATATGGTTTTAGGGAACTTAAAAAAATATAATGGTTAGTCTGCCTGTATTTATTTTCTTTCATTTTAATCAATTGTGATCGTGTTTAAAGATAGTAAAAAACTTATGGCACATTTTAAATTAAACATCAAAGATTTTAATAACGCATTTATCTCCTCTCTCTTGGTCGCCCTGTTACGTAAATTTTCTATTCTTTTTTATATTCTATGCGCGCTCTGAATGTAGATGTATACACCAACACATATATATATATATATATATGCATTTATATACCAATTATGCTTTCATGTGTGTTTTATATTATCTCTGGTATTTTTCTTTATTATTTGGCTGGACGTTTGATTTTGTTTTATTTTTCATTCCTAGGAGGTTGTTGATAATGTTAATATTAACAGGGTGAAATAAAAAATTTCTTTTCTTTTTAGAAATGTGTGGAATTAATATTACAGATATTGTGGGAAGATTTTCAATTTCCCTGAACAAAAGCAAACAAAATGATTCTAAAATGAAACATGTGATTCAAACAATGTGGCTTTGATCTCAATGGTCGATACAGAACGAGGAAGAGTTTAGAAGAGACAGAGAGAGCTTTATGTGATATTACGATATTATGAAATTGTTATGATAAAATAAAACTAACTTAATATAATTTACATTGTAATAAAATTTTGTCATTTGACACAAATCTCCCATGTAGGAATATATTTATATTCTCGCTATTCATGAAATACTTTTGGTGGAAATAAAGAAAACAATAGATTTTTGTGCTGAAAACAGCTAACGTTAGGTACTATAATGATGATAACAAACATTAAACTCTATTATTGACATACCAAGTAATAATAAAGAATATCACTTATTCATACTGTGCAACATTTTTCCTACATGGGCTCGAATAAATAAATCAATAGAAATTTCATCATTAAACAAAATTATGGCTGTGAAATTTTTCAGTACATCACTATAATGGAAAGTAGTATCACGAGAAATGTAAAAACAACATGATTAAACAAACATACCTTGTTAAATATAATCAAAAAGACCAAACAAGCAAAGTGTTTTTACGATTTGTAGAGTAAGGATTAAAAAAGAAAATTGCTGCCAGAGTTTGTCCGCTGTGTGCTTATTAAGGTACAGAAAAGATTCAACCTTGAATCACTGCCATCTAGTCCCGCATGCAATCACTTAATTTAATCAATTATCAGGTTTTTGCATCGATCTTGTTTTTTTAAATAACATAAACACTATACAATTTATTTTATTTCAGAAAAAAATCTTTGTATGATCGTATTCAACAATCACAGACATCCGTGATATATTTTTTTTTTTTACAGACATGTACACACGTTATATACACATAACGTATTTTTTCTTTGTGGTTGGTTTGTGTAAAATAATTCTGTTTATTGTGCAGATGTTTGCGTGTGTATGCTACGAATGCATTCTCAGTGTTTTTTTTATCAAAGCCACGTGCATTTTTCTTGTTGTCACTCCTTAAATACTTGTGACACATCATTTGATAAACTTGAACAAGATAATTGTTTTTATGTTTTGAGGTACTCTGCTATTTAAGTAGAGAATTATCATTTTGATATTTTGATTAATTAACATCAATCCATTTTGATTCTATACACATATACATAAGACATTTATATATTACATTTACTATGTATGTATTGAAATTGCTCTAGTTAAAAATTACCGATACACCAAGATAATCGGCAAAAAGAAAAAAAAAAAAAAAAAAAAAAAAAAAAAAAAAAAAAAAAAAAAAAAAAAAAAAAAAAAAAAAAAAAAAAAAAAAAAAAAAAAAAAAAAAAAAGATTTTTCACGAAAATTTCAGGAAGCATTTGATAGTAACACTGTATCGTCGTCATAGTTCAACTGAAATAAATATGTACATACCTAAAAAAAATAAGATGCAACAAGTATGATTTTCACGCGCCGTATAGAGCAACTTCATCTCTATCATTTTAACAAACCTGGCGGTAGAAACGCATTTTTCACTAGCTGTTGACATTTACAAATATAAGTATAAAACGCATAGTTAAGCACCATAAGATCATTTAAAATATAGAATCAATCCATATCTCGCTATAAATTGTCTATAACGTCACGTATGTACCAATAGCCGAATCGTTAATTGGCCGATCTACCGCTGCCTTTGGTCATACACATTAAATAGCTCTAATACTTAAGTACGAGATATTCCAGTCGTTTGTTTTGATTCGGTTTTTTTGTTTGTTTTATGGCCCAAAAGTCATAAGTAACTGTATTGCAAAGAGTACAAGGAACATGAAACATATATAATTTTAGGATTAGGGTGGATAAGAAAGGAAGATAACATTTAAGATGGTAAGCAGTACGCAGGAGTGTAAGGAAGACGCAACAGGTAACAGCATATTTTTACGTGGCACAACTTTCCAATATTGAATTATGATGTGACGGGCACGTCTGTAAGTACTAACAGTTGGTTTTTTCATATTTTTTAAAAGTTGGTTTGGATGTTCATATTATTATCTGTATGTATTTAAGATTGTTTTGATTTTCGTAGGATTCAAGTCTCACTTTAGGCCACTTCAGTCGATGGTCTAGGAGCAGTTAGTTTTTTAGGCTTAGTGGATTTTTGATTTATCATTTATTATTTGACTTTTTGCCGTTTGATTATAACGTCACGATATTAAGACACGTTTATTTAACGCGATCAGGGAAATTATTGTATTAGTGCCTTAGTTGTGGAAAATAAATGTTTTTCCTAACACAGAGAAAGAAAAACATCTCACACCTTCATTATCCTGTGCAAAGGAATATCAAATGGTATCTCCTCGCTGATATTCCTTGATTCATATGAATTAAAAAAACGCCAAGTGCTCAAGAAAACAAAAATCTCTTTGAAAAAGTCACAAACTCTTTGGATCAGCGGGATGACTGGCACAACTAATTACCTAAAATCTTAACGATATCCAAAAATAAATAAGGTAACAATCATCGGTAAAAATCATGTAAAACATTCAATCCTTTCGTAGATCACCATTCCACGAATCAATTTAGGCTACAGCTTTCACTTGTTCCTCTCGCATTTGAGAAAGAGGGCTGGGACGAAAGTTCTGAGGGAACCTTAGCTCCGCACGAGCTACTTAGTCCACTTGTTTGAAAAATCGTCGATTAGCGGTTCACTATACATCGCGCGTGGACATATCGAACGGCAGAGAGAAAGAAAAACCACCTTCGCTAAGGTATTTTGAGGGTCGCCGCGCTGCGGATTTCATCCTATGGCGGTCGGAGCCTTGGCGGGTTGTGCCACACTTGGCTCTTTGGCACGTCGCCGCAGCTCGTCAGCGCGGTCTGCGTGATCTGACGAACCTGCTGCTGGTATACGCTATGCTGGTGCGGATAGTGACGATAGTCCTGAGCGATCAGACTCACGTGGCTCTGGTGCTGTTGACGCTGGATCTGCACAGTACCGCTGAGCGACTGCTGCTGCTGCTGCTGCTGCTGCTGCAGAGGAGCCTGAAGCGGTGACTGGAATTTCTTACATTCCTGAGCCGTTGAATCGAGTGCCGAGGGAATTGGCCGATGCGATTTCATGTGAGCACTTCTGCTTTTCACTTTGCTGAAAACTCTGTGGAAGAATGAAGAAAAGAAATATTTCGGGTTTATTCAGTTCTCTGATTTGCTAGAGTTGTTGATTTATTTAAAATAGTCAGCGGATCCGACAGACTGGGCAAGTTTAATACTTTTGACATTCTGTGCCTGTGAAGTTCAACTTCTCGTGTGAACAATCAGGGTCAAAATAACTTATATAAGTACTCGTGCGTACGAACATTTTTCCATCGGGTAATAGTTACCCTCACTTCGTTTTGGTGACATTATATACAATTCTGCGCTTTCGTGCAAAGAGTGTGGTGCATAAAGTCCAGAATAACCACCCACACGAGTACTGTAAGGTATTTTTTAACGCTTTATTGTAAAATTACAAAGATTTCCATTTGGAGTGCTTTTATGTGCATTAGTACGATAAAAGATTGCTTTGCACATTGCGTGTAGGTACGAGAAGTTTAACTTCACAGACACTTCCAAAATACATATATGTATTGTTTACGCTTATTGCGATTCCATTACATAAACATGCGTGCAGAATTTTTATTCTCAAATTATTGGATGAAAATTTTAATGAATCAGATAAATTTCGTTTGTTAATTATTTGAAACATTTATAGTTAGTATTAGAATGTCATATCACAGTTGTTAAATAAACAAATGCAAATCAAATAATAATTGAATTAAAATAATGAAAGGTGGTGCCAAGCAGCAGCTGATCGTTCTAGGAAGGGCTAAACAGAATTAATAATCCAAGACCCCTTTTATGGTCACAATATACACATTGAGTTTAAAATATTGAACATTCAACAAAAATCATGTATTTCAGATATATCGGTGTTGAATGTCATGTCGTTTAGATGTATTTTGTATGAATTTTGAATAATGTTAGTGGTTTGTTTCGTTGCTACGGAATATTTTCAACAACATTTAAATAAAAAAAAAAATACCTAAGATTACTCGAACGTTGATTGAAAAAAAAAAAAAGCTACGCACACGAAAAATTAAAATTAAAATAAAACTATTATCGATTCAACATAATTTTCTCTCTATCTCTCGCATCTTTTCTCGTCTTTTGTTCCAAATGGACTACCAATACATGGTCCCACCAAGTACCTGTTATTTTTAAACAAAATTTTTGTAATGGACGATCGAAAGATCAGAGATTTAGAGACTTACTTCCCGCATATCTTGCAGGGGTAGTGAAGTGAGGTGGTGGTGGTGGACACGGGTAGTAGTAGTTGATGTTGTAGCTCGTTACTAGTGTGAGTTTGTGAATTGGTGTTGTCGGCTGTAGCGTGGCCGCCGGCTTGGGATACCGACTTGTTGTTCTGTTCTGTTACGCTCCTGCTAAAGCTCTGGATAACACAAAGAAAACACAAAGCAAAAATAAACAACAAACACAACACAAACCTTGTCTCTCTTCTTGTTTTTTAAAGCTTCGTAGCGCTGCTGCTAGCCTCTTGCTTTTTCCCTCTTTTTTTTTTTATAGCTGATTTGTTGGATTTTCATTACGATTGAGTGAAAAAACAAATAAATGGCAATGTTAAGACGCAACAGTTGAGTAATTACAACGAAACAGGAATAAGTATCATGAGAGTAAAATACGCAAAGAGGGACTTCACATTACATACAATACTTTCAAGTTGATTAATCATTGTACATTATAATACACGTGTTACGAGTGGCTGAATTTATAAGGCACGACTGCTATATTTTTTGCAGAGCAATAAAATTATTAAATTTCCCTTGTTATATTTTGTTATCTGTTTTTTTTTCGTAAGGTGTGTGAAAACAATTAATTTATAGAAGAAAACGTTCTAATTAAATTGTGTATTTCAAAAATCTACAAGGTTTCTCGAAAATAATATCTGTAGTCTTAATTTAAAAAGTCATAACCCAAAAATTGAGAAATTGCAGTCTTTTTCGATCTATAAATTGAAGTCCCCGTACATGGATCCTAAAGATCAATTTAAAACCACACGGGCGCGAAACTTGCTAAATCGGAAATAATTTCAATTTTCGTTCCAGCAAAAGAGCAAAGAACTCCTGTGAAGCAGTCGTGCCTAAAAGGGGCCAAAAGTACTTCTGGTTTCTGGTTACTATATGTTTAACTCGCATGCAACATTTAATTCACAGACAAGTCAATGGTTCTGTTTAATGTGTCAGCTTCGTGTTAATAGGTACTGAGTAGTTTCAAAACACACAATCTTTGTTCAACCAAAATCTCATCGCAATCCTGTGTTTCGATATAAATTTAGTATTTGCATGGTTATCACGTTTTATTGTATACGTGTATATAAATATATATTCATTGTTGACTCACATCTTGACAGTCGTAAGCAAAAAGACGTAGCTCTCCATCGCTCGTCGTCAGAGTTGCCGAATTCTCTCTCTCGTTCGTCGTCTGCATCTAAAACATTAATCCGATTGAAATTCCAAGGAACCCGCAGCCGTTGGAAATCACTGAATTGGAAGCCGCTAAAATAACTCACCAGCGTCCGATGAAGAATGGACTTCTCCTCGCTGAAGTCGAATTCCGCGACGGCCGCGATAGCGTCGCACAGCTCCTTCGTGTCCTTGCAGTCGTCGAGGGAGTCGCATATAATACTACTGCCGCCGCAGAAGCTCTCCTCGGCTTTGATTTTCGGCAGCTTGCCGTGTACCAGCCTGAGCCTCCTGTACTCGTCGGGACAGAGCCGCTTCCACAGATAGTAGAATTGCACGCACTGTCTCGCCGTTTTGCTCCCGATCTCGAGCGCTATCGCCCCAAAGTCCTTGTCGTGCTTCAACAGGCTCTGGTAAAAGGCGTCCATCTCCTGCGACGTCCAGCGTTCCGAGTCGCTGTAATCGTAGCTGCGCAGCGGATGGTCCGACGTCAGCGCGGGCGTCGGCCGCATCAGCTTCAGCATCGCCTCCTGCGCGAAAGACGCGTATGGATGACACGGATGTAATGGTACTTGTATGATATACGAATGGAGCGCGATGTTTATCGATTCAAATCGCACGGATCTCGTCCGCGGTATACATATACAATGATATCCATCTGCCGTCACTCACCCGCACGTTGCCGTTGCACATGTGCAAAAGGTGAAGGGCGTACTCCTTGTTCCTTCCGCCGGCGGGGACCGTGGCGCAGCAGGCGAACTGCAGGTACATGGACACTGAAAGCACACACGAGGACCGTACAGTATACTTATTACAACACGCGGCAAGAGAGTCGGATGCAGAGGTGTATACTAACGTTCAGTCTCGGTGAGTACGCTGTCTATGCAGGGATCCCAGAGCAGGTGGTCCATCTCGGGCTCTATGATCATCCGGTCGGCCTCGTGCGTCAGCAGTTGGGGTATCGTCGCCTGGTACCTCGTGCCGACGTTGATCCTCGGCGGCGGGACGTCCGTGTTGCTGCCGCTGCTCCGCGAGCCCCGCGTGCCGGAGCAATAGTCCGCGGCCTCGCGCTCGTTCGGCCGGTTATGGGCGATCAGTCGGGCGTAAAGACCCGCGCCCGGCCTCGAGGGATCGAGGATCGGCGGTGGCGTGTAGCTGCCGTTCCACTGCCTGTCGCAGGCCCGTCTCAGGCGCGACGGGTGCTGGGAGCTCGGGCCCTCGAGCCGCGGCCGCTTGCCGCCGTGGCGCGCGGGACTGTCCGACGACGGGGTAACGCTGCTCGGGCTCAGGAACACGTCCTCGTCGAGGGAGTCCTCCTCCTTGATCCTGTCTATCGGCACGGGCAGCCCACCGGCACAGGTCGCCGTCGTCGTCGTCGTCAATCCCGCCAGCCTGACGTGTTTCAGGCTCGGCTTCGTGGCCTGGCTCGTCTGTATGAGGAACTTGGCCGGGTTGATGACCTGCGTCAGATAAGATTCGTCGCTCGTCACATTTTTCCGTGACTTTTCGCGAGCGACGACACGGGTACGGATCGACAACTCCGCGGTAATAAGAACAGAAGTTTCCGAGGGATGTTTTTTCGTTTTCCCCGCATCCCCCGCGAGTCTCGGTTCTTGGCTTCGTTGGAAAA
>JAPYYV010011316.1:0-11243 GCA_030522625.1 Copidosoma aretas | reverse complement strand
TTTTGAAAATAACTTATAAAATTTTGTGAAAGCAACGTTGTGAAAGTAGACCTAAAAAATAGCAAAAATACATACAATGACAACGTAAATGAGGTGGGATGGGTGAAAATTGTTGAAAACATACAAAAAAAGAATCAAGAAAGTGAAAAAATTAGACTATTTTACAAAATAACTTATTACATTTTGCAACGCAGCACTGTGTTGGTAGCCCTAAAGGTAAACATAACGAAAATAAATAAAGTACACCAAAATTAGAATTACAATAGCATAAAAATACAAAGAATATAAATCACAGAAAGTAAAAATCATAATACCTGTAATGCAATGTCTACCAACACCTATATCCATATAGCTCCACCACAGAGGTATTTGTAAGTACACCTATGCATAGTATAATACCGTACACCTATGCATAGTATAATACCTCCGAATCATGAAAATAGAATTAGCAGGAGAGTCAGAGAGGTATAATTTGTTCAAACACAACGAGATAACCTAACATACTTTAACATAATTAAGCAAAAAATAAATGTATTTAACATAGCACCTGAAACATCAACTGATATTTTTGAAAAAAAATATGGTAGAAGATAGATAATTTTTCATTTTAGATGATTTCAAATAGTCAAAAAAGTCTTCAATAGGCATTCCCTATGGATGAAAAAGTACGTAAATTTGTCGATTTTGAAAAAAAACGTGCTAAATAAGAATACACTAGTAATGAAAAAGTGAAAATATTAGTCAATTTTACAAAATAACTTATTTCAATTTGAATCGTATCCGTATGTTGGTAGCCCTACAAGGAAACGAAAATATATACAGTGGGGGGTTGGCGCGCGAAGCGCGCAGGGAGACGAAGCCCCACTAGTATATATATATGTATATACATACCGGGTGTAGTGTCTGTGCAGTGAAATTTTGGCCAAATAAACGGTGCTGGACACCAGTAAAAATTACCTGGTTGAGTTTGAGTTCGTTTTTTATTTTGTGTAGGTTAGTTTCCCCCTTTTTAGTTACCTTTACAGGAATAATTGGTTTTTCCCGAACCAACTATCTGCGGCAGACGTCCCAGAGGAGAGGAGTCCAGTGGGACGGGATACGGTAAGGTACGTGCGAGTGAGTTTTGCGCCGGGACGGTCGTTTCTCCGGCTGATGCGTCACGTTATAAACACTATGAAGAAGCGATTCAAAATAGAACAAAAGTGTAAGGATTCAGCTCCTGAAAAGGCCCTCTTAATATCTAATTCGTCTAGTCTATATGCTCCATCTGTTTGTGCTGTATTTGGCGGTTGCGTAAACAGGTGACGATCTGTGCGCGCAGCATAGTACGAAGGGTTTCTTTGACGGGAAAGACGTGGTGGCACTGGTAACAGTGGTGACTCGGTATATTTTTTGCCTCGGGGTGCGCATACTGCGGATGCTTGAGTAGGCTTGTGTTCGGTCACCCGAGTACTTGCACGTGCGTATAGCGGGCGCGCGCGTGCTTGGCCAGCAGCGAGCAAGAATAACATTCAAAAGCGAGTCAACCGCCATTTTATTCGTACCTCTCGCAAGCCTGTACATGCACGTACATTTAAAGGCTGTGTTATGGTGCCTTGTGCTCTCGGCTTGCTTGTATATCCGTAAGCAACTGTAGCAATAGAGGAAGCGACTTTCGGTTTGCTCGTGATGAGTGTGTGCATGCATGTATGATTACTAGCGCTAGTACAATAAGTATACTTCATTATTTACATATTTATATGTATACATGATTGAAATGTAATATTTCAATATAAGAATTCAGCGATCGATACTTAAGGGGATGGAAAAGCAGATTTTAAATTTGAATGTCGCGCCCGCGCCATCAGCATCTGTCGGTAACTATAGTATTTTTTAGTGTTTATTTAAAAACGGATGCAAAATCGGAAAAACCCAAGATTACTTGCACTAGATAACATCATTATTCATTACTACACAACGTTTCGAGTTTATATGTGAATGACAACTCCAAACTTTGTGGAGTAATGAGTAATGATGTTATCTAGTGCAAGCGATCATGGGTTTTTCCGATTTTGCACCCGTTTTTAAATACACAATAAAAAAGAGTACAGTTAATGACAGAGGCAGATGGCGCAAAATTCGAATTTGAAATCTGCTTTTCCATCCCCTTAATTAACGTTATTGTTTCGCTTATATTCCATTCAAAGTCGACCAATCAAATTAGTTATAAAGACTGCAATGTTGAAAAATTGAGTTTAAAAGAATGCTCTTGTAAGATTTGATATATTAATCTTCGTTTTACCCTTACTTGCTCGAAAAATATACTTGGCTTATGCATTGCGTTCGTGCTTAGCTACGAATATTTGTTGTACGGATATGTTTGACCGATCCATTGTGTTCGTACTCAGGAGAGCATAGTCCAATCTTTGGCTAATGCAGACGTGTGTTCTGTCTGTTAACTAAGATTATTATTCCTCTAATTGAAATGTATTGAATCTGTTATTCGAAATATTCTTGAATCTTAGATTCTTTATACTTATAATCGAATCTGACACCAGTGGAATATCAAGTAGTATCAAATCTTTTTGAAGTTGCAATAGGTTACCTGCCTACAGTATTCAATATAATATGGGAAAACATTTGCGGATGAGTTGGTAGCAAAAGCCATACCCGGGTACATCGAAAATTGCAATTAAAAATTCGAAAGTCAAGAAAGTTGAATCGACGAGAGCAAAAATACATCAGATTCAAAGGCCAATGCAATTGCGTTTGATTTTCTTGTTATAAAGACAAGCTGAAAATTATTAAAACTGTAATCAATAAATCCGATATCAGTGCTGTCTTGAATCCACTTTTAAAAATACCGAGGACATTGAGTTGAAAAATTCTATTAAATTATTTGAAAAAATGGAATCGATTCGTTCGTAGAAGATGTATGGAGTAAAAGGATTAAAATTCCAGTTTTAAAATTAGCATTTATTTTACTCTGCTATAAATTCAATTCTAATGGATGATTTGAACACATTTGATATATTATACATTTCAGAAATCGAGACTAAACTTAATTAGGTTTTGTATTTAAAGGCTTTTTAAACTCATTTGGAAAATGAATGATTTTATGACGCAGTGCTTGATAAGTCTATATTAAGGTGTAAAGTAATTTGTTTTTAAAAAATTATTCGACAGTATTTTTTAATTACACGAGACTGTGAAATTCGACTTTTATAAATCATTAACTCGAACATATGAAAAGTTATAATCTTTATGATGTATTTCATACAATACTGATCCATTCTGATCCATCATTTGTTTAAGTTTTTAAGATTGTCCGCCGTACATTCTGTGAAGTCTTGGAGCTGCACAAGTCAGTACCCCAAATTATTTGATCAATCGACTAAAAATAATTTGAGTGAGGCGCATGAGTTAGTTGTTTTCCATCACACAGCGGCACGCTGTTGATTAGAGATTGAACTCTGGATGTTCCAGACGGATTAGAAGCCGATTTGTTACTCGCATACTGGGCCATTCCTGAACATATTTGTAAATTACAGATATCTAATTAAAGCAATTACGAGCAATTTAGATTCTTAACATGTGTTTCCGTCCGTTGGGAGACTTGTGGAATCTGATGGCCCGGTGCGGCGTTTCTGTGTTTCGATAGTCGATCACACTGACTTTAAAGAATGTGATTTTGGTACTTAAAAATTCGAATTCGACTATTGTCTCAATATACATGACATAATACACATTTCTGTGTCTTATGTGCATAGAAATGTGTGGGAACCCGATCTTAGCAGCTATGCTTCAATTGAAGATACACTTTGCTGATCACATTCAAATTTGTGCAGCTTAGGTAAATTTGAATTTGAGTTAGTAAAGTGTATAGTCTGTTATATTAAATTGAGAATATTTAAAATGATTTAATAGATTAAAAATTGAATATTTTAACTGCTGATTAACTTAAATCAGGGAAATTAAAACTTATACTATACTAAAATTGAATTTGTAGAGAAATTCGAGTCGAATTCAAAGGTCGAAATTTTGATATAAATTTAATCGGAGAATAGGTTTACTAATTTTGACGCTCAGTTAAAATCAAAGTTTCCGGCACTAACTTTATTTTATGTTTTTTTTTCATTATGTGCAGCTTTCCTCTCTCGATGAAGAAAATTGAATGTAATCGAGTACCTTTGTTCTTAATAATTTATCTAATCGAACCAATTTTAGTCTTTAGAATTACTCATCTCGAGATCGGAGGGAGCAAGTGATATCTTTGGGATCACTAGAAGTAAAGAAACTTTGTAGATCTAAGTTATCTCATCTGTCCCGAATAATCATTATTTTCTCAAATTAATCGATTTCCACTCGTCTTCAAATCGCTCGTACTTAATTGGATCGTAATCTATCTTTTTAGACCGGATTTCCATGGTGCTTGAAATATCAAAGTTACGACTCTGCATTGTAAATTGACGTACTTGTCAAAATAAAGAAGTTGGACCTATATCATAAGCTCGAATAATCAAAATCGAAATAACCAATATAGCAGTTACATACTTCTGTAGCTTGTCTATTTGTCCATTTTCTATTAACACATTGCTTGACATAAGTTGGTCTGTTCAAATGAGTCAATCATATTGAACGTTTTAGAGCAGCCCTATGGATCAATACGATTGGAAAATAATTATTGAATCGACTCGAATCGTGAAAAATCGTAACTGATTAAGTGAACATTATTTTTACTTGGGATCAATGAATATAATAAATGTTTTTCATAGAAATCGATGTCTGTAATTTAAATATAATCGAATAAGAGGAATTAAAAACTATGTGCCTCTTACTATTTTCTGAAACGTTTATGCCGATAATTCATCTTGATGGATTCCAAAATATCTTGTGATGAACTTATAATATTTTATATCGAGCACGAAACAAATAAATATCATGGCTGACAGTCACTGATTTTTGCATATCTCATCGACTATTCGAGATTCAGATAATTTTAAAATTTATGTTCAATATTGAACTTTGGATCATTTTTTCGAGTTGTATCTTATGTGTGTCATATTCAATTACACTCAAGAGTAATTTACATGGTAATTGTAAACTCTTTAATCTTGAAATCGATTGCACATAATTATAATATTCGTAAATTGATATTCACTTAAATGTCTGTCCATATGAATCGGATGGTTTTTAGACAGCTTGTAATCATGCCATGCTGGGCTTGAGACTGGGCTTTGAAAAGAAATTAATATTCGATTACGTATTTTAGAAAAAGGAGGGGGTAAAGATTAAAATAATTCAAAGGTTTAAAGAATAAGTTCTGTACAGTAGTGTTTTCATCGTTTAACATTAAGAGTTGTACTTGATCACATTTAACGAAGCCTTATTCATATTTAAATTGATTACATTCGTATTAGATTCGTGGGTTAACATAATAGTATATAGTCATATTTTGTCATGTATTGGTCCCTTTGATATTGTTTAAATCTTACTGTAGCCCCGGAGTTACTTTAATAAAAGTACGTTTTATTAAATTGGTTTATATATTTGGGGAGCTGCGCGATGAGGTTAATCGGGAGTGGCAGGTGCAAGGAAAATAATAGTCAAGAGCACGTTGCAACATTTATATAATTATTCATGAGAAATTACAAACTAAGATAGACTCCATAACTAATGTGATGCAAAGGCATTCTTTTGCCCTTCCTTTGCACTCATGCTTGACTCGCTGGAGAGGCCTTGCGCGCTGGCCAGCTTTGCTCCGCGAGGGCCCAAGCAGGAGAGACCGGAGGCAGCGCTTTTTCTTCAGCGCTACCGCTGAGGAAGTCCCCTGTCGTTGGGCTGAAAAGAGACAGAGTAAAACTCCCTTGTTATAAGCTTCTGTTTGTGTCTGGAAGATGACGCCAGGTGTGTCGGCTTGGTCACCACATATGTAGTGATCGCTTAAATTTAATTAAATCGACACTTATATGTATAGGCAAAAGTTTATTATTCAAATAAATCGAAATCCGAAAGGAAAATGCTTTCAACTGATGAAATGCTTAAAACTGTAAATTTTTGTAATTGACAGTCTAAATTTATTACCTTTTATATATACTAAAATTCGAAACTCAACTAAAATTAAAACTTAAATCCATATTTAAAACTTTATTTAAAACTCAAAATTTAACAATTTGACTGAAATTTTAATCATAATTAAAAGGTGAAATTGTTAAGGTTTCTCAATTCAAAATTTAATTGACATTTAAACCTCAAAGTATTTTTCATAGGTCAGAAATTTAAATATTTGTTTATCGAAAGATAAACACTTGTTAGAATTTGAAAATTAGATTGAAATCACCTAATTTATCTACATAATTTATCTGTATAATTATCTCAATCCGAATAGATATTCTACATTTGAAAATAGAAAATAATAGAAAATAGTTGAAAAACGTTGCAAAACTAATTTGAAGATAAGTTTGCCTCATTGAAAGAAGATACCCTACCATCGTTTCTCACGTGAGAAATCATATGAGAAATCACGTCAAATTTTCTTGTTAGTATCTCAAGTTACTGTCTCATGTTATTTTCTCATGTAAAATTTGTTTTCAAGACTTTAATTGTTGTTTTCATTAAGTGTACCATCTTGGGTTTCCACCACTACTTCACTTCCATGAATTTTTATGAATTATCAATAGCATCGGTATTTTTACGCAAAATAATGAGAAGAAATTGATTGTAATTGGTCACTAATTGAGATAGATATGTTGGTTCTAGTAATCATGCAAAGTACCGATGAACGCCTCATTTAAGAAAATGATTTTCTGGAAAAATAAAATATTGAATGATCTGAACTCTTTTAGAAACTCCAAAGGAGAGAGACGAAATAATACTTTATCATTATTTTGTATAATATTCAGTTTCAAAGATGAATTTGCAAAAATACTTTTTAGGTTACATACTGCAGCTGAAACTAAACTTTTTTTAACCTATTTTTTACCTTTTCAGAAAAGTTTAATCTCAGATGAGGAATATTCAGTGCTCTGCTATAATTACAACATCCAATTTTTTCCTTGTAATTCGAAATTGATTGCGATATATTCCGTCTTAACTTATCCCTTTAAGTACTATCTATCGTAACATTATCGTGTACGTAACGTCTAAGTACACGAAAATATTCAACATGTGGTAGTAATGTCAAAAATTATTTTTATTTCTACAAATATAACCTAGTAACCTTCAGTATTATAAATAAAATACACTCTTCAAGTTCCAAAATTTATTTTGAATTCACAAGAATTTGAATGCTTAAGTTTCGATGCTTATTTTGTAATTGTAAAAATCTTTTTCTCCGTACAGAATATTATATAGCAAGATATCTTAATACATAACAATATAATTTTATGATAATATTAATACAGCAGTATTATTAGTATCCACAGCAGAATGTTGAAAAACATTATGAATTAAAAATAAATAGCACTATTCAATTACTTCATAAAAACTGAATAAACAAAGATGAAGTCTACAGTTTTTCACATATGTTTTTTTTTTATGATTTTTTCGATAAAATAATTTAATAACATAATACTAACATAATAATAACACAATTATTTTAAGATAATATTACGGTGAATTTTTCCATGAGAGATAATAGATGAAAAAATAGATTGTGTATTACTTTTTGTTTCCAAAAACGTTTCGTTTTCCATTTTACCTTTCTTTTTGTTTTTTTCATTCTGCAACTTAATACAAAATCATAGATGTTATTAAATTTCCTGTGATTATAAATTTAAAATTTCCATTTATCTTTAAAGTATGATGCTAGTGTACTTATATTTATCAGTAAAGTACAAATCTTCAAGTTCATCTTGCTCCTCAATTATATGGCTTTAAAATTATCAACAAGTAATGGAACAGAAGTTAAACTTACAACAGAAATAAGCCTCTAAAAAACTTTCAGTTATAAATAAAGTTATAAATAAAGTTATAAATATAAGTGTTGGCTTTAAAATGGTCAACAAACATCAAATCTTAGTTTGGTGGAGCATCTTTATTAATTTCAATCTCTAACGTTTCACCGATGTAGACTGGCCTCATCAGACGTTGTATGCGAAAGCAATGCATCTTTGATACAATGTCTGATAAGGCAGTCTACATTGGCGAAAAGTTGCAGATTAAAAATTAATACAGATGCTCCTCCAAACTAAGATTTGATGTTGTTTGTCCATTTTAAAGCCAATACTTACATTTATAACTCTTGCTGAACAAATTTTTTAGAGGCTTATCTTTATTCTTAGTAAGTTTAAATTCTGTTCTGTTATTACATTCTCTGGAAGATATATTATATTCAAATAAGAGATTACAATATATATATATTTTTTTGATTATATATTTATATATATTTTAATTATTTTTTATATATGTTTATATATATTTTAAATCCAATACTTACATTTATAACTCTGGCTGAACAAATTTTTTAGAGGCTTATCTTTATTCTTAGTAAGTTTAAATTCTGTTCCGTTATTACATTCTCTGTAAACGTCTCATTCCGTTCAACGTAATAACGGAACAGAATTTAAACTTACTAAGAATAAAGATAAGCCTCTAAAAAATTTATTCAGCAAGAGTTATGAATGTAAGTATTGGATTTAAAATATATATATAAATATATATAAAAAATAATTAGCTTTTTTAGTTTTTTCTGACGTTGTCAAAGCAAAATCTGATACAATATTAAAGTTTGTTGTTTTCATCATTGTGAAAGAATAATAAGGTGTGCTACTACACACCCTTTTATACGATCGTTTTATTAACTCTCATTTAAAATGCATTAAGATGCCGCCCCCTGCACGCTCCGCGCGCCAACCCCCGTAATTGCATATATAGATTTACGAAGTATGGAAAAAAAACAAATTAAATTATTTGTTACTTAAAATTTATATATTTAATTAATATATATTGATCAGAATTAATTAAATGTATTTTTAACGATCATTTTTTATTTTCCCTAACCAATTCTTTGATTTTAGTACATTTAAAACCACAACGTACAGAAAAATTTTAAATATCGTCGAAATATCGAATAATGATATAGTTAGAAATATAAAATGATTTTTTTTCAACAGTAACACTACTTGATTGTTTTTTTTTTTCAAAATTTTTCATAACCAAAACCAGATGGCATTAAAAACCATTTTGAATTCAAAAAAAATTCATAAAAATGTATTCTATATGAATTAATTTCAGAGAATTGAAAATGAATTTATTACGGGTTCATCAGATTCTGAATGAATTCTTAATTACTCATTCATGAGTTAAAACAGAATCCTTTAAGAATTCTTTAAGTATTCGTAAACTCATCAAGTTATGTCACATAAAATGAGTCCCGAAAGAGTTCTTAAATAATTTATTCCAGTTTGCGGTGTTGCTAGATTGCAATGAGCAGAACATTTTTAATTTTAGGACCGAGTATTTGACGTCAAAACCTTAAATTAATATTTTATGAATAAAAACGTACGTACCTGGTGGGTCAAAAAACTACTGCTACCTTGGGGAGTCGAATAATTAGCAAAAAATAACTTAATAACATGGGAAGTCGATAAGTATATGAAACTTTTTCATAACTGACTTTATATGTAAGCCTAGCGCAGTCAATTAGACTTTTGCTTTTGGACCTGGTGATACCAGGTTCGAGCCTTATATAAACATAATTTTTTTTTTAATTCGAAATTTAAGTAATATTAAGATTAACAATAATTGATTCATCATTCATTTAATACTTTTTATTGCTTATTAAAAACGACACCTCAATTTATAACGGATTTTGCATATTTATTGTTTTATGCATGATTGCTAAAAAAAATAGATCACTTGATTGTAACATTTTTTATTAAATTTCCATGGTAAATTAATTTTTAATTTAAACCGATTTCTTAAAATAAATCAAAAAATTATCTCTACAAATTATGCTTTTAATCAAGGATTTTTTTGATGTTTTCTTGTTACTTTTAATTTAATTATAAAAGCCAGTACATGTTAAGGTCCCTACTTTGTAAGTTCATATTTGTCGTAGAATAATGGAAGAAGTCTAATGTATTAGTTCAACTGATTTATATGAATAGAAAAATATATTAAAGTAGGTTAACCAATCAATAATAATTGTCGTAGTGAATGAATATCAACAACAAGATGTATGGTATTGATGATGGAATTTTTTCGAATTTTTATAATGCCATTACATTTTATAATAATTATTAACAATAAATTAGTTAGAAAATATATTTTGAAAACTTTGGCTAATACTATACACAAACGATTTTTTGTGCAATTTACGAAAATCTCTCACTTTTTAAACGAATATTTCTTACATATAAATATGGTGCTAGCTCACAAAAAAACAGTTTACATCCAAAGAGAATTAGTCAACATGTATTTGTTTTAAAATAATTTACATGCATCAAATATTAATTCATTATTAGTTAAATAAATTATGAACTTCTGATTTAATTCTTTTAAAAGTAAGCGCGTCCAAAATTATCAGGTCTGTGTAATGAGATATGTTCTAAAAGTGTTCACCGTTATGTTTATTAACATTAACACCTTTGGAAATTTAGGACTAACTATTGGACTAATTAGGTTTAAATAAGTAAAGCATTGGAGGAAGTCGATGAGTACATGCAACTTTTTATCACACACCCACCACAGTAAGTATAGCCCAGTCGGCTAGAGGTCGGCTTTTGGATCCGGCGGTACCTGGTTCAAATCTCCAACAGCAATTTTTTTTTTTTTTGTCTCAACTTTCAAATTATTATGAACGATGTTTTTTATATTTCGCTTTTCCTGAAAGATTACCTTGATTCATGAGAACTGCAGGTTTCTTCGATGAATATATTATTTTTCGAATAAATTTGATCTATGCGGCACACAGGGTTACCAAAGTATTATTCTTGAATACTCGTAAGAATTCGTTCTAATGTTCGGGTATTGTGCTGGAAACTTTTTCATGTACCTAAAAATTCAGCGTTTAAAAAACTTTTCCGATCGTTCAATAACAAAATAAAAATAATAGATATTAAATGTTGTTTAGAGAACAAAATTTGCAAAATTATTACTTTGTCAAACCTGAGATTAAAACTATTAAAAGTTGTTAATGAATATATAAACATCAATAATGAATGGTTACAAGTACGGGCCGATAAGTATATGCAACATCTCATCACTACAACTTAGAGGCTACCGTAGCTCAGTTGTATGTCTTTTTCTTTCGAACACGGAGA
>JAPYYV010011315.1:0-10844 GCA_030522625.1 Copidosoma aretas | reverse complement strand
CCCCCCCCCCCCCCCCCCCCGACGACGACGACGCGGAGAACTGGCCGTAAGAGCGAGAGAGAGCCGTGCTGCCCCTTCTCCGTGGCTCCGTGGGTACACATTATGTACAAGAGTGTGCACCGCGGTGTATGGTTGTGTGCGAAGGAGGAATGCCCCTCCACCTTGGTCCCTCGCTCTCTGCCTCCTCTCGTTCTTTATTCTGGCTTGCCGCCTGCAGCAGCGCATTATGCCGCTCGATCCGCTCTTCCGAACGTGTACATCTGTATATATATATATATGGGTGCGCACGTTTGTACACGTATATGACAAAGTAGCGGCGCACAATAGTTACATCCCGCCTCGCGAATAAAGATATATATACGTGGGTGTGAGCAGAGCGCAGGGAGCGGGGCGCAGGTGTTATACAGAGGCGCGCGTATTTGCGCTCGGGCAGCGTTACGCGCGGCTAACTTCCTTCCTCGCGGATACCTGTCCCTGCCCCCGCGATTCCGAATGATCGCCCCCCCTGTTTCTCTTGATCTGCATCTTTCTCTTGCGAGTGCACGGGACTTTGTGAATCTCAGTCGCTGCCGTCTCAACTTACATCATGCTGTTGATCCGACCCGTGCACCCACCCTGATTCTCCAACGATCTCCCGTCAATGCGAAACGTTGGACTCGAATTTCAAATCATTTCTGTGAAGTATACCAATGCAGCGCGTACATTTCTGGACGACGGTAGAAACTCCGAGCCGAGGGAAAAAATCGAAAATACCAAGCGCGAGAAGTACAAGTAGTGCTTCCTTCGCAGAGTCCAGCCAGATGAGCCGAAAGATTTCGGGGCGCCGCAGGTTTTCGCCCTCGACGATTTTCGTTGGTCGTTTGGCTTTTCCTCTGGCTCTTCCCGGCGCGCGAATGTATACAGGCTGACGGTGTTGCGATTCTGGCGGAAATAATTGGTGCCGGCGCGGTGCCTGGTTGATGCACCGGGAGGTCGAAATAGAGGAGCGGAGCAAAATAGGCCCTCGCTTTTCGCGTTTTATCTCTCTGTTGTTTCTTATTGTCTCCCCTCTCTCGCGCATAGCAGCTGGGCTTCGGTGCTGTTTATTTGCCAGCTCGCGGTGGCGATGGTGACGGTAAACTGGTATACCTGTACGCATTTTCGCTCGTACCTTTTCGGCGTCGTGTGCGCGGGAAACTAGTGCGAACAGTCAAATTTTAGTCGCGCGATTAAAAATCTGTGCAGTTCGGGGAATTTGGCTTCCACATTCGTCTCGTAGAAATTTGAATGCAAAATATCGTCCACTCAAACGAATTTCGTATGCACCAATGTACATGCATGAAACATTGAGATATTTGGCAATCTTAAAACATGAAAATCAAATAAACGCATGCAGGAGCTTCGAAAAAATGTGCCTGTAGAATAGTTACCGAACCTAGAATTTAATTACTCGAGGCAGGACTATTAGCAAAATTAAACCAATCCAATGAATAGAGCCCCGGGTAATCAAATTTCGCCCAAGTTGTTTAAAAGTACCCTTGCAGCTGCTAACCTCACAAAATACAAATTAAAAAGAAAAAAAAAAAAGAAGAAAGAAAGAAAGAGGGTCCTGCGCATCCCTCTATATTCCTTTCGTTTTCAACCTATAATGTGGCCATATAACTTTCCAATAAAAGGAAAAAGAAGAGATGGCCACACAAAAGGAGGGTAAAAGTATAATCCCTCCCCCCCCCTCCTCCCAACTCCTCTCGAATCCCCTATTTTAAAGGCGACGACGCCGAGTTTCATTAAAACCCAGCGCGGCGTCAAGTTCCGTCATTAACCGTAGCCCGCAAAAAGGGAGACGTTAGCGCGAAATCTCAAACATCAAGCCCCTCCCGACTCGCGAAAGACGTCATCCCTTTAAGAGCCCTCTTCCCTCCTCCCTAGATTTTAATTGATCCGCTCCCGAGCTGCCCTCCCCTGTCCCTCCTCTCGCGCCGCGAGTTCGGTAATTGCTCCCGGAAGAAGCAGCGCATCCAAGGAAGGGACCTCTTTTCGGTCGGAGGTGAGATTCGTACACAGAACTGCGGTTATAAGTGGCCCACGGACGGGAGGGGGAAGACGGCCCTTCTCGTACAATCAACCGAGTGAATAATAGCGCCGATCAAAGTCGTGCATAGCCGAATCGTAGGTGCAGTGTATATGTGTACGTGAGTAATCCATCCGCCGAGGGAAAGTGCAGGGGACCACAGAGCGGCGTCTTAGCGGGCTAGCTGATCGAGTATCGGGTATTTATCTTTCGGCTCTCGTTAACTTTCTCAGCTTGAAATCTCGCGCGCGTATACTGCTGCACCCATACACTGGCGACATAATGAGGTTTTCCCGCTGAATAACGGTCCCTTGAAGTATACATTCATTACTCTCTCTCTCTCTCTCTCTCTTTGCAAAACCTTCGCTGCTGCTGCTGCTGCTGCTCGACCACTTCGTTCATTAAATTATGCAAATCGCACGCGGCCTCGCGAAATTTGAGCCCCCAAACCGAGGTGTACAGCCGGAGAGTCGTCCGAAATTTCATTACCGCCCCGCGTCGAACTTAAATGGGGATGAAAAAGTTTTGTATCATTCCGGGCGCTACGTTACTTTTATTGAGTGATTATAACTTCATGACAGCTGCCTCGGTGGTGCCCGAGTAATTCGGAAAAAGCACTGCTCTCGTTTCGGTCCGAGCATTGATTTTCAAATCTATTGCGAAAAATGGTGCGTACACAGTGCATCGCCGCGGAAATTTTTCAAGCATGAAGCGACGCACGGATAAGGCCCGTTTTTTCGCTGCTTCTTGGAAACGGCACTTGCGGGCGCGCAAAAATGCGGGCTACGGGCACCGCGTGTGTATGATTTATGTGCCGTTCGACTGCGGCTCGAGCGGCAATTTTCTCGGATTGTGCGCCCCGATAATACGGGAAAGACGAGCGTGAATTTTATAAGAGCTGCTGCTGCTGCTGCTGCTCCGGGGCTGTTGCCACTCTGTTGCTCTTCGTGTGGGTTTCTGAAGAAATCGGGGAGACAGCAGGTGTGCGTAGGTATGTTCAAGTGTACCGATACGATCGGTGTAATTTCAGGCACGCGCGAAGCTGCAACGCCGCTCTTACGCAACGCTGCAGTCAAATAACATTGATCCTTCGAAAGAAGAAAGCTCGCCGCGGGCCCCGCGTGGGAGTCGCGCCGCTGCAGCTGTAAACATCCTTGTACCGATCTGTTTTCGCGATTAGGATGATTCATCGCCATCCGATCGCTATCCTCGAACCATCCGATCTGCTCGTTCGTGCAGTCACTCTCGGATGCGCGCGTTGTGCCGATGATAGATCGGGTCGATCGACTTACCATCGATCGCCGGAAACGTCTTGAAACGTATCGGTTGGTGCGTTGATGAAAAACAAATTTTTTATATGCACTGTTTCATCTCGCTCGACACTGCAGCATCTTTTTGGCGTCCATGTCGTGCGTCGATCTTACACTCTTAACCAAAATTATAGGAAAACGAACGCTCAAAAGTGGAAAATATAATGCGATAAAGACTAAAACCGAGTAAAATATATGAATTCTATTTTTCGAAAGTATAGGAAACACATGTTTTATTCTTTGAAAATGATAAATCGAGTCATTTCATCCTGCGAAAAGTAGAAAGTGTGTATTTTAATTGTTTTCTCTTTTTAAATAGTATGAATCACTGCATTCATACTTTTACCAAAAATAAATGTATTAATTTCAGAAAAGAACAACACACGTTTGAACTTTTGAAAAGCAGGAAATAAGTACGTCTTTAATACTTTTGAACAGTAATAGTAGAAATATAATGTTTTATACTTTGAAAAGTATGAATTAGACGTTTTTCTACTTTTGGTTCAGAGTGTATACTTTAAGTATTAAGTTGTACATATTATAATCTATTCCAGTTTCAAACAAATGCGTAAGCGTGTACATACACACGCTCGAGTTTCTCGTGGGGATGGAATCTAGCTCCCAGTCTGGAATGCCAAAGTTACGTTCGGTATACATAATACGTCAGGCCTGGTCATGGCCTATCGTTACGCATACTCTCGGATGTTTCGGATGCGGGATCATCGGATTTTGAAGTTATGCGCGGCTGGTTCTCCCCATCTCCCATCTACATCCACCACTTTGTATGCGTAACGTTGGAATCGGAGAGTCACAGGTTTCTACAGGTGTCATGATTAATTCTATGCGCAGGTTGTTTGTTACCATATGCACCTTACCGTACGCGATTTACGATGAAAAAGATGAAAATAGGTATAATATTTATAAAAACGCGAGAACAGCAGTCTCGTCGAGCTCAAGAGCGTGTGTATTAATACATTTTCCTCGATCCCGCGGCGACACTCGTCAAAAATTTTGGCGCGTTTTCAAAACGTCGTCACTTCACCCAACGCCGCCTCTCGCTCTCCGAGGAAAGGGAAGAAAAGTCAGTTTCAGAGCTTCGGTTCTCCCTCGCACAAAAATCTCCCCGGCTTGCTCGGCGATGTGAAAGCGTTTGCTTCTGCAGTGCACTATGCCCTCTCCTCTCCCCGTCCATACAAATATGGAAGCTGCAGAGCGCAAAATCTCGCAGATTGTTTGCGTTACGGTTGCGAGTCCGCGGGCGACTATTGTTTTTTTGTTTTGGTTTTGTTTTTTCCGAAAATACGTCCATACGCGAGAGTAGGTGGGCGATATTGCGACGACGACAACGGCAAACTTGTCGTGAAACTTTTTGAACTTCGAAGTACGAATCGAGTTGCGCAAGTGTGTGTCTATATGTCATGTACAGATTGTAAATGCCACGGGTACACGGAGACCTCCGGAACGGGAATGACCGTCGGAGCGTGTAAATAGAAGCGCGTTCGGAAACTTCGGTGACGCACGGCACGAAGAAGACAATCGTTGACCAATCGCATGTGTATGGAGTGTGCGGCTCTCTGTCTCTCGTGATATTTGCTCAGCCATTGCAAAAACATGTCCCCTGGATTTCCACACTGGCGCGCGGTACAAATAAAAAAATATTCGCTGATGTCGTTGTTAAAGTTACTACTTTTATCATTGTTATTTTGCCGTGGTATCCTTATTCTTTCGAGTCATTTGCAAACGCCATTTTTATACAGGCTCTTATAAAATCGGCTATCACACGTTCACCAAACTACAAATCATCGAGCCACGAGACACTTACCCGAACGCTTTTATTCAGCTTTAAATGTGATTTAATTTGAAACAAAAAACTTCTTCACCTAATTGGGAGGTGAAAACTCCAAACATTGCCTGTACTTATACACCTACAGTCCTCGGCCGCTGGTGCAGAGACGGGATGGAAGAACAAAAAATCGAGCACAAAGGGCGAGGAACAGGTCGCGCCCATTTTTTCGCAAAAGCACCGAGCATAATATGAGCACCAACAAAACAGGGAACGAGAGAGAGAAAGGGGGAAGGCCTGCGCTCCTGTATAGCCGGATAGACGTCGAGAGCCACGGTGGGTATGATATACCTCGAGAGAATAAAAGCTGGGTATCCCTGAAAACGCTTTGGCCGAGCGGACGGAAGCTCGCTTGATTTCTGTTTACTCTACGAACGGATATACACGCAAGTGTGTGTATTTAATAGTGTGGCGACGTATACGTGAAAGTTCAGTGACGCGGCTTGTGACGAGATTCCGATACTCTCAGTCTCGCTGTATGCACGTGTACATATCGTGTATTGTGCTCTCAAGTACGGTAGCCGGTATCGTTTGCCTCACCTATTATTATTATACGTCTCCGTTCCTGCTATTGAGCTGCACTCGCATGATGCGCTCGAGCTTCGTGGCTGCGGAATGCCGATCTGCACTTGTGCAAGTCGTTCGGAGTGTTGTTGTTGTTGTTGTTGTAATATGCTCTTGATGCTTTTCAAATGCACCGATAAGCATACTTGTGCTGCAGCTGAGAGAACTTTTTTGAGCTTTTATTATGTATGCTCGATTATTTTATCCATTGTGCATCTGGTGTGGTACTTACATCTCTCGAGCTATGGAGTAAATGATTTGTCATGTTTCGAGATAAAAAAAACCAAAATCCTGGATTTCAGAAATTTGTTGAATCAAAGTTGATACAAATAAAAATAAAAGCTGACTGCAATACCCAAAAATCTAAAAATAAATGTGTGATTTGACGATTCCGCTTTAGATATACAGAGGTTTAAAGTCAAGGAATGATAATTAAACGGTGGTACATCGAAATCGGTTGACGTAACAGCGTTAGAAGTTTATGTAACATATTTTGATAAAACGTACTTCAAATTTTCATTAAAATTTATGCCCTTAACCTGGCAAGTTCTTCTGGTCGTACAAAATTTACATAGACTTTTCATCTGAACATAGAAATGAATGTCGATATCATGACTATTATTTTTGTAATCATGACATTAACATAAATATATCGTGGACAGCGAGGCGGATAGAGCATCAGTTACATCTGATCATAGTTATTTCTACAATTATCATTGAGTGAAAAGTTTGTAAATTTTTTCGAAAAACATTCCATCGCGACGTAGCTGTACATCTATTTTATTCCGTTCGGGATTCGGGTGCCATTGACCCGAAACCCCGGGCTCACGTATACGTACCCTTCCCTTCTCTGATACTCGATACCGCAGAAAGCCAAGCTAAATAACACGAAGACAGCGAGCGACCATAGTGAAGAAAAGAAACGGAGAAGGAAAGAGGAGAGTAAACAAGAGCAAAGTTCGTGAGTTGGATGGTTATATACACACGAAGGACGCACGCACGGGAAGGGCCTTGGTTGAGAGTCCTGTCGCGTATACGCGTGCACATAAGTACGACGACGACGACGACGCGGACCCGATGATTCCAACGAGTGTGCCTCGAAAGAGTAAATATAGCAGCGGCTGCCAAACCAGTTTTCTCTTAAAATAACTCGCGATTTGACGCCGCGAGCCGAGCTTACAGCACCGATACGAGCGCAACACACATTCCGACGGCGGGGCCCGGATAACGTGTATGCATATTACGCTTGCGGTGTTACGTGACACGACGTTAATATTTCAAATGTTCCTCAGCCCGACGGGACGCGCTGATATTTATATTACATGCGTGTAATGCGCGCATTTTCACATCTTCTGCGAACTTTGTTGAATCTTCAGAATGAAATACCTATGCACATTTTCTTCCACGATTCGCGTTACTCCGACGCGCGTCAAGGAGCAAGATTTCTCTGATTTGCAAGCTCCGAAAAAATTTGAAAAATATTCTTTGCGTTACCCAGACGCGCGTCAAGGAGCAAGATTTCTCTGAATTGCGAGCTCCGGAAAAATTTGAAAAACATTCTTCTACCTCGAGAGCTCCTTTTTCCACGCTCGTTCCACGTCGCTATCCCAAAAATTCGACTCCCCCGTGCGGTACACAACATATCCTTCGAGCGCTCGTCGGCGGCGAAGCCTCGGCTGATTCCAAAAATAAGCGCGCCAACGAAAACGACCGTCGAGACAATTGACCAAATCAAATTAAACGTCCCGGAAAAAACGCACACGCGTACCATATGCGCGTCCGTCCCTCCCTCCGCGCCGTTCGCCCGCACGATGGCCCGATTGCTCGTGGAAATTGGATTTCCTTAATTCGCTGCCGCTCCGCCTGTACAGTCCAGTCCCTGCGGATTTGAAAAAAATTACGGTACAATGCTCCGATTCCCCCTTCGCCCCCCCTCTTTTCGCCCCGATCGAGTACCCCCAAACCCAGGAAAAACGGACTTTTCCAGTTGGCACCCGGATCGAATTTGCTCCCCAAAACACTCGATCACCCGATTTAAAAATAAATCACCGAGTTCCATTCGCTTCGAAACGTCGGAACGCCACTTTCAGCACTATATAGACGTGCGCATTACCGTCCGTCTTATCTCGCAGTCCCATACGAGCGCCCGTCATAAGTTCGAGGGATGTCAGGCAGCGACAACAACAAGAACAGCAGCAACTTAAACAGCTCTCTAATTCATGCAAAACGCAGCTTCGTTAGCAAACTTGAAAACCTCGGCAACTTCGCATTATCAACTCGTGCTCGCGCGCCACACGAACGTATACGCTGCACCATTCGCACGTGTGGAGAAGAAAGCGCGAGAATGGAGGGAGGGGCAAAAGTACTTCCGTTTCGGCAGCGCAGGATCTCCCAATGTAAATCTAATCTCGCGCTCCTCCTCCTCCTCCTCCTCCTCCTCCTATAGCTGCTGCTACCGATGCTCAACTGGAGCTGATTTGCATTCCCTCGTCGCCGCGTCTTATCTGTCGCCCTTCGTCGCCTCTCGCTCCTCTGTGTAAACGTAAGCGTGCAGCCACGAGTTTTCGCAACGACAACAACTGCAGCAGCAGCGGTGACGAAGACAGCGTCATCGACGTGTTGTGCTACTGCTACTCTGGAGTTTCTGGGTCGGGCGATCAATTTTGCACGAGTTAATTACATCGCGAGCGCTGGGCGCTGGGAGGGAAGTTGGAACGCGACGGGGCGGGTAACGACGGCGGCCGCAAGCGCGCCCGCGAATTTCGCGACGGGCGGTTACGTTTAAATTAGTTAAGGAGGATCGGCGGCGCCGATAACGTGGTTGACTTTTGACGAGTCGCTCGAGCTTTTTTTTTTTGTCATTTTATAGTTTCTGATCATCGATTCAGCTGCAGAGAGCTGGGTCCAGTTTGGGGTGCGATTTTCAAAGGCGAAAGATTTAATAGGCAAGATTCTCGTGAACTCGAGGTACAATGGAGCTTTCAGTATACGCCACAGTGTCCTGTAAAACTTTTATCTCGGACTGAAACTTTTTAATGTCCGTATATATACGCCCGTTGGCTGTTCTAAAAAACATCGGCTTGCAACTTTTGTGTCTGGAATTGGTTACAGTATTATTAACACTTTGACATTGTCTCGTAACAATTCTCTTTAAAAAATAGGATCTTCAAACTTTGATACAGAACTTATATATTATTTTTATTGCAAGTCACACGCTGTTATACTTTTGGAGCTATGTCACTGCATATAATTATAGCAACTGATAAAATGATTAAAAATTTTGACCTTTTATCAAACAATTTTTTTCATACATTTTGATTTTGAACCTTGTAGTTGGCTAATTGTTACTTAAAAACTACATTGGTTCAATAAAAAAAATTTCAAGGTTGATTTCTTTATATTTTGACTCCAGCAAAAATAATATCATACTTTTGTAAAGTTTTTCGTATAAAGCCGGTCGAAATCTAGTTATGTCTGCCCGGCTTACGAACCGTATACTTCCATTCGCAGTAAGATCAGTAATAAGCACCTCTTTTTCCGTCGCACCACTGATTTTTCAGAGCTGATCCCATACTGGCAGCGAAACGGAGGATTTTCCAACCCCGAGTACTATACGCCCGTGCGTACGATTGCTGGAAAAATTCTTCCCCGAACGCACATAACTAAGCATCAGCCTGTCAAAGGCGCAAAACGAAGTTATCCCTCTCTCGCGCAGTACGCACATTCATCCTAGTGAAATTCAAGGGTCTCCTCGGTTGTAGGCATGTCCCTGTGTATATCTATACTTCCTCGGCTCTATTTTCCCCGAGAGGAGCTCCGCAGGCGCGTCAGATTAATATATCCCCCACCCCTCAGAAACGAATTACGTATTTGTGTGGAGCATATACTATACCTACAGCCAGTGTCAGTGGTGGTGGTGGTGGCAGCTTCCGTCGCTGCCACTGCATAACGAATACGTTTTACTTAACCTATAGGCTTGTGTGTATTATATACTACGCTGGCACGGGACACGCTCGAGAGCTAATGCACGCTCGCTCATATTTTATTCCTCCTATCAGTCACTTTCATGTGCGTGGCTCCGCATTATCAACCTCATCTCGCTTCCCTCCCAGTTGATACTTCACCATCGAGCGAAAAGAATTCCACCGCTGTTGCAGGATTTGCGCGCCTTGCGAATGTACCTGTACTTCCGAATGCTAAATATTTGTTTCAAAAAAAAGCTCTCAAGTCGGCACGTACGAACTGAAATTTCCTCCGGCGTTTCACGACAAGTGTACAGTACAGCCCGCAATTACGGCAGATCCCCCAATTAGCGAGCACCCGAAGCAGAATCCTCGCAATATCCGCGGCATCTCCTCTCCGGCCTCGCGCGCGTGTCGCCCCGCGGACTTTGTTCCGTCCTAATTAATAAGCGCACGCGTGCACCTCCCCTCCCTCGGCCGCAGGTGCACCGGATACGCTGCTCGAACGCATACACGCGAAACCCGCGCCGACAGATCCATCTTAACCGTAGCCGAGCCGAGCTTTCCAGCGTCGTCATCGACACCACTCGACTCCCGTCGTTCCCCGCCAACTCGTCCTTATTCATCGGCACTCGGAAAAAGTCGGGGGTGCAAAAAGTACCAGAAGGAGAAACGTGGACAAAGAGCCCTCCTTGCGCACTCCTTATACTTTTTCGCATAATTGAGGCCTGTCGCTGCTATGGTACACATAGATTACGACCCGGGGGAGAGGGGACACCGATCGCGATTGCGACATATACTTGCGCACCCGAGCTCCACGCGGGCCCGGCTGCTCTGGTCTCGTTTCTCCGGCCTCCCCCGCGCCGCCTTACCGCTCGAACATTATTTTCCCTCCTTCTAATGCTCGCCCGATATGCATCTCCGTCACGAGCTCCAGCTGCTGCTGCTGCTGCGTTAGAGAGATATATAATACGTGCGAGAGTTCGTTTTGCTGAGCGCTCCGGTGCAGCTAACAGCAGGGGCGGCAGCCGATGATTTTTTCAGGTATGGAGTCCACTTGCGTACATCGTACTATCGTATCGGGCATCACTACTGACGTAGTAAATTAACACAGT
>JAPYYV010011314.1:0-10844 GCA_030522625.1 Copidosoma aretas | reverse complement strand
ACGCACATTGTAGCCAGATGTAATAAAGCCTTGAATATAGTTGAATTTTTACGTGGCACTTGGTGGGGCTCAGATCCTGAGACTCTTATTATATTATACAAGAGTTATGTTCGGTCAATCTTGGACTACTGTAGTTTTATATACTGCCCACAGAGCCTCGTAGCTCGAAGAAAGCTTCAAAAGATCCAAAACATAGGTTTAAGGCTGGCTCTGGGATATATAATCTCAACTCCAATTAATATTATTCATGCCGAATCTAAAATGCCCTTAATAGAACACCGAATGAAATTTCTAGGTGAGTGCTATTTAACAAAGATCTTTTCTAATTCTAACACGCTCACGTACAAAGCAGTTGAAAACTATCATACAGTAGTGATAAAATCATCCAATAATTTAAGACTGTTTGGTGAATGCTTAATAGATGGACAAAATTACAAAAATAAAATTATGCTTAGTTCTAATCACAATCCTTATATGTACGACTATACCGCTATAGCCACAACTATCCCTACTGATCTCTCATTAGGTAATGAATTAAATCAGTCTGACAATCCAAACACACTTTTTCAAGATCTAATTAATGATCCCTCGATTTATAAAATTTTTACTGATGGTAGCAAGTGTAAGGATAATAATTACTCTGGTTTCTCTGTATACTGCGAAGAACTAAATTTTAAAGTAACTAAAAGCTGTGATAAATGTATGTCAGTTTTTTCAGCTGAGTGTGCAGCACTTGTTGAAGCTCTAAAACTTATTGTTAAATATAATTTAGACAATGTATTCATTTTCACTGATTCCCTGAGTGTAGTTCAAAATTTAATTTCAAATAACATTAACACTACAACTAATCCCTTTATTATGGAAGCTAAAGATATTTATTGCAAATATACTAATAGAAAACCAAATGTTAATATTAAAATACATTGGATACCTGCGCACAGGGATATCAGTGGAAACGAAGAAGCTGATAGACTAGCGAAACTGGCTACATCTAAAAACACTCTGGATATCGGTAGTGTTCCTTTTACAGACATTAAAGAAACTTTGAAAAAAAAAATGTATGCTAGTCTGGAAAGTTACATAAGAAATGAAGGCCAATTTAAAGGCACCTATTTTGTTAATCATTACTATCTAAATTGTAAAAAGCCGTGGTTCGCAAAGAAAAAATTACCTAGAAGCCTAACTGTTACAGTCAACAGGCTTCGAGCCAATCATTACAATTTGGCCGCCTCATTATTTCGCAAAAATATTATTAAAGATCCTCATTGTAAATGCGGATATCCAAGCGAGGATATCGATCACGTTCTCTGGCATTGTATTCTATATAAAACTCATCGTGTAAAACTTGTTGAAAACCTTAAAACTCTGAATCTACACCCGCCTTTTAATATAGATAAGCTGATATCTACACCTCACATACAGGCTACTTGGTACATGTATACATATCTAAATGATTGTAAAATTAAGGTGTGATTAGCAGTATTCTAAATCATGTAATTTTTAATTATTTCTATCTATATTTTCTTTTTCAATAAAGTATGCCAATATGGGTCTCGCTACCCAAAAATGGCTTGGTAAAAAAAAAACATGTATACGTTCCAGTAGTTGGACATCACTGAAAAGTATGTACTCGTTAGAAACGCGGGTGTTTCATCTGACGTACATCAATACGATAATTAATTTATTATTTTAAGTCATTTAAAATCGAAATAAAATTCTAAAAAAATAGAAAATTAATAAGGAATGTTAGATTTTTCGATTGATCGATGACTATAAAGTTCTTATGATTCGTGTCAATAGTGATCTTACATGAATGTATGAAAAAAAGTTGACTAAAACTGCGTTTCTAGGTGGTACTTTTCTCTTATAGGGTACTCTTTCATGATTGCGAGATATAATTTGTTTCTATTCATTTACAACGGATTACGATCAGTTTTGGCTTTATCGATTCTTGAACCCATACGACACACATTTCGTAAAGAGTTCGCAAAGTATTCTTCTTGCTATGTCACCTTATAAAACGTATTCATTTCGAATACTTACTGAATTCAATTAAGGCGACATAGCGAGTGTGCTGTATGGGGAAATTACCATGTTTGTGCGTTTTTTCATTATATTACATAAAAATAGGTATAAAATAATTGATTGATCAAAAAAATTACTCAATGAAGTAGTATAGGTAAGGTGGATATAATATATCTACTGTCGGGTACTTATATATAATACTAAATGCTTTTCATAGACGTTCCAGAAGAGAATGGCAAAAACTACATATTTACATAATACTGTGTAATTAAGTAAGATTCTTTTGATTTGTCAAAACATTCCTCTTATTAAGAAACACCATTAGTGCAAAGATAATAAAGTACCAAAAAAGCCAAAAATACGTCCTTAAAAGCTGTAATCGTTACCGCGGAAGACTTTGCCAACGAAAAGCCGTAAACCTCCAAATTACAAACAGCCCATCAAAACCCTCACTTTAAGTAGCGCCACCGAGCACATATCGGCGCACTCCGTCGGCAAAAACTATAACTGCCCTTGGCTCGTCTATTGCCCCCATAAATCTCCGGGGCGCAGTCGTTATTAGAGCCTTCCTCTCATCTGCCCTCGTGGAGCTTCAATCTTCCTAAACTATGTACGCGAGTCTGCGGAAACGAGCGCCGCCAGCCGAGCCAGCTAGTCTCCCATAAAAAACGAAGCCTGCAATACGTCCTCTTCCTCCACTCCTTCACGTCGCGAAAGCTCCCTTCGACAACGATGCTGGCATCTTTCGCGCATGTATATATGTATTTACGCTGTCGCAAGCAATAGAACGTCTTTGTGCCTTCGCATCGAACTTTCCGGAAATTAATGAGAAAAATTGCTCGTAAATTCGCGGCGGCCGGGATACGTGCCCCGCTAATAAAATTGGAATTACGTCGCTTAACCATGCATCTATACGTAGACGTCCCTTGCGTTCCCGCGTGCACTATTAGTATCTGGAGCGGATTAATATTGGTTCCTTTCATTATTCAATTTTTGTCAAAGTTTTTTTATCTTTTTCCATTTCCTGGATTTTTGGGTGAATTTAGATTAAACCGGAGAACATGCATAAGAAATACTCTGAATAGAAGTATAGAAGTGAAGAACCTAAGAGAGACGAATTCAATAGCTAGGTTTTACCTGCAACAACCTAAAAAAGACATTGTTTCTTAATATACTTGTTAGTAAGTAACAAAAATTACCTCCTTGCGGTGCCCAAAAGGCACTGTCCATCCTTGAAATTCGGAATACAAGAAATATTCAGATAATTGGAATTTTGAGAGTATCGCCCCTACTGGACCCTCCTTAAATTCGCCTCTCATCAGGTAACCTCTTTAAGTAGAGACAGACGAGTAAAGTAAGACAGTCATCAACAGGCGCAGAAATTAAGTAACTCAACCTGATCTGTATCTTTTCAAAATTTGTTATTCTCAATTTGCAAGACACTACATTGCATTGTCATCCAAAATTTAAAATTCTATCAAATATTTCTAGCTAATCTAGAATAGAAGGACTGTTTGTGAGAAATGCGTTCTGTATATTTTAATCTGAAATTTTTTAGTCGTATTCTTAAAAGTTAAATCTACGATGTAGTCTTAAAAAATTAAAGATATTTGAAATTTTGTAACATGAATTCTGCAGATTACAGTTTTAATTTTTAGGTTGGGATTCCTTTCGAGAAAAATGCATACATCGTTAATTTTTCACATAAGCTGTAGGACACCAGACAGTCTGAAGAAAGATGCTGAGCTTTTTGGATTTGATTCATTAAGTATTCTTTGAAAACTTGGGTTTTGAACAAAACTTCGTGATAAGCCCCTTATTTATGAATCTCGGGCAATCAGAGAATAGTAGTAGTATTTTTTTAAAACTACTGATAAATCTGTGTATAGTGCAATCACGAAATACAAGCATAGCAGCTTTTTATCACACTTCATCATACAAAAGATGCATAAACTGTTGGGTGAGTCTATTAATAGCCTATAATAATATATTGATTAATTAGCAAGATGCTGCGAATGCGCAAGTCACCTTTACTCCCCTCACTACTCATTATCGTGCGTTCAAAGAAGTTGGTAGCCAGTTTATTGATCATAAACTTGTTAGGGTTGGCCAAGTCCGTAACGTGTTAGTTTGTTATTGTTCTCATAGTGGGGTAGATAAGATTATTACTTCAAAAGAGCAAATAGAATAAATTTAACATCTAATATCGTAGGAAAGTAATTGTCTCCCTCTAAAGATCCCTACAACCTCTACAAACATATGACTAAGACCTAATAATGTGATGGTAGATATTGATTACACGTGTAAATTTAACTTGAAACAGTTCATAGTGGTTTTTGCATTCGTCAACTCTTCCAATATTCTTCGAATACGGAAATAGAATGATGTAAAAGTTATTATGATCTTTGATCATATCACAAGTGTTTACAGGAATGATATATGGTAAAATAATTAACAAATTATGATATGTTGAAGATTTTGTTTTCAATAGTTGGAATTAAAAAGTATGTCATACATAATCAGATCGTCCTTCTTCATCACTAGTGATTAAAACAATAAAAATGAGTTTTATCAATCTACACCACATTTTGATGGAAATTTGGATTCTTATTTTATTAGACCATGGTAAGTTTACAATGTTATTTTTTCACATTGCATTAGAGGCTATACTTCATTAAACAAATCCAATAAGTTAAAATTGTCGGGAAATAGAGAGTCTTGCGGTTTTGTGATACTTTTGCACATACAGCCGTATAAACTCTAAAAATTAATGCATGTATCCCGTTTATTAACCCTGATAATACACATTTCAAAAGAGTCTAAAGTACGTGCTTTAAAATTTTATGACAGTTGAAAAAAATTATTATTGTACACTTGTAAGCAAGTTTTTAAAATGTCGAATGAGTGAACATGTCCGCTGCTCACTGATAATAAATATCGTTTCTGGATTTATTGCGCGGTAATTTAATGGTTACCTGTGTATCCATCTGTATGACAACCATAAAGTGGAGGATTAAGCTGTTTTATAGTACGTTTACTATTTAAATAAATGATAAATTAAATAAATTATTAATGCTAAAAATCAACATTAAATAGCTAAAGTTCCTACATTGCATGTCTTGCACACATACTTCAGATAGTAACACCAAATCGGTCTACAATTCACAAGTAAATTAATGCGTAAGTGTGATCCAGAACTGATTTTCATTAATAAAACACTGCCAACATTTTTAATATTTTTAAAATGTTACTGCAATCTTGTATCATATGCTTCTTTCAAACTCTATTGAATCTCAAAAACAATGTTTTTTCAACGTTTCAAAAATTTTGTGCGCTATTGAGATGATTCTAAACCAGTACGTAAGCTTTGGATACTTAATAAAATGCAATAATTCACGTATCTTTATCGATTGTACTGTAACCTTCAGTTTTTTAAATATTTTTTTAATCTTAAGGTGGCTTATCACCCCTGTATAGCACATATTCAATATTTTATTATAAATGTTATTGGTATGTACATGTTTATTAAAAGTTATGAGAAGTGCCACTTAACCTGACAATAATATACAGTGTACAAAAACTTCCAAAAAACTTCCTGCACATACATTGTACAGTAGGTATATCTATGTATATCGGTATATATAGATATACTTAAATGTTAAAAATTAATGCATGCGCATTAATTTTCATGACGTTTTTAACAGTTTTGCTATAGTGCTAAATATCATGCATTTTTTTCATAAAATTTTGTTGTTAAATTTTTCAGATACTGAAGCATGAAAAAAAAATTCAATAAATTACTTTGATCATTTTTAATTTACATCTGATTTTCAATTTTTTTAGGCTCCTTCTCTTCCTTGAACACATTCATCGGGAGCCATCACGGAAAAAATTGCAAAAACTTGGATAGGTTTCCCTGATAATTCAATTGTTCACTTATTTTTCGTGTTTCCATATAAACAACTGAATTTTCTGGGACACCTATCCAAGTTTTTGCAATTTTTTCCGTGATGACTCCCAATGAATGTGTTCAAGGAAGAGAATGAGCCCAAAAAGTTGAAAATCAGATGTAAATTGAAAAAGATTAAAGTAATTTATTGAATTTTTTTTTTCAAGCTTCGGTATCTCGAAAATTGAACAAAATTTTATGAAAAAAATCGCATGATATTTAGCACAATCTATGTTATTGTCAGGTTAAGTGACAGTTCGCATAACTTTTAATAAACATTTATAATTCAATATTCAAAATATGCGCTATACAGGGGTGATGAGCCACCTTAACAGAAACCTGTCTATAATTTTTTTTTTTTACTTATAGTACTGTCTATGAAAAGTGAGAGTCTAGTTGGCGGATCTGTATCTCTAACGTGCGAAGTAAAATATCAGGTGGTTGTAGCAACATTAAATGAAACATTCTTGTGCGGTGGTAGTATCATCTCCGATGACTACATAATAACAGCAGCGCATTGCGTACAAAGTCTCGGATCTGAGTACGGATGCAAGAATCTTTCAATAATAATCGACTATGATGATCTTGAAGATGATAATTTCACTACAATAAAGGCTAAGATGGCTTATATTCCTGCACAGTTTAATTTGAAAACGTTAGCAGGGGACATTGCCGTTGTAAAGGTGCGTGTAAACAATATTTATAGAAATATTTTGAATCTACAATAATGATATTGAATTTAAGAATATGTGACTGAATAATTCATATTCAATTTAAGCTATCGACGCCGCTGAATGTTACGAAAAATCCATGCTTGAGTAGTCTTCGGTTGCCCACTCACGACAATTACGAGGAAAAAGAAGCTATTGTCAGCGGCCAGGGTATCGAACAGATAGATTGGCATCTTGATTTGTTGGAACTCATGAAGTTCGATGCCAATCACACAGCCCGTTTGAGGACATTGAAGACGAAAATAGTTTCTAATAGACAATGTCAGAAAACGTACGAGGTAAAGAGTTTTGACGTGTTCCCGCATGAACGAATAAGTTGGCTACACAATAAGCATTTCTCATGAAAAATTATATCTGCTCCGTCAGATAGTTTATCAAAAAATATTGAACACGTATCTTTTCTTTTTTCGTACAGATTTTTTGTACAGATTTGTTTCACATCATCTGAAAAACACAAAATCTCAGGTAAAAATGTTGAATAGAAAAAGGGCTAGAAGCAATTTAGTAAAATTTCGTCGCACGGCCATGTGGCTGTCGCTTTTGTCTGTTATTTCTTCTGATTTTCATTAATGATTTTTGAAATTTCAGGATTAGCTTAATGTTGGAAGGTTCTTTTAAGTTTAGAATTTCATGAGTTTTAAGTTTATAACTTTAGTGCCTTAATCTTTACTTGCAATTTTTTGCAGAGCTTCTTGAGGCGATGTGGAATAAATCTGTGCAAAAAATTTTTAGGATTTTGTTACGGACTTTTCTTTATTGAAGCAATCACAATTTTCAACGAGTGACACTTGAAATTTTTCTCCAAAAAAACAAAAATACTCATCAGTTCTGATAATACCTATGAGGAAGTGTAAGACCAAAGGGGTATTTCATAATTTTTTTATCACGATTTACAAACAGTTGAGCATGTACTAGCGAGTTAAACATAACTGTTCACTGTATGCCTCAGAGTTGCTTATGCATCGATGCCGTCATGGCTAATACATCACTTTTGGGCAATGACGTCACTCGAACCTTACTCTGAACTTTAACGTGCTCTATCTCAATTAGTTCTTGTTTATGTGAAAAAAGAAAAAATACATTTTAAATATTTTTTGATAATCTATCTGACGGACCAAATAGATTTTTTCATTTGAAATGCTAATTGTTCGCGATGCATTGAATTCCCATGGTATACTATCTGCGGTTGAATACATTCTGCAGGAAATTTAAACATTTAATTTAAACATTAATTCCTACTGGCTTGTTCCGCAACATATATTCTCTCATTGATGTATTCCATAATTCACGATGAACGAATTTTGTCACGGCTAGTCTACACTTGACAAAAGGATTCGGTTCCGATACGGTCGTTAAGCGACGTCAATAATATTACATAACCAACGTTAACTTATGCTTGTTTTAAAACTCGTCGTCAAATGACTTAGCAATTCACGTGATGTTTGGAACGAATTAATTTTGTCAGGTGTACAACGTTTGCACACTTGACGGAACTTGAATGTGTGAACTCCACAAATAAGAGAGGTTATGTTATCGAACCAGTTAATAGGAATAAAATTTTTTAATTTCCTGCGTTACGAATTAAGTTCCGTCGAGTAAAACTTAAGCCTTTTTATTCGTTGTCTGATTGGCTGAGACTGACCACATGTTTTGTTGCAAGTGGGTAAATTTGAAAATGAGATTTCGAGAAATGCTTCAAAGTAATTTAGATTTGTAGATTAAATAAAGAGATCACCTGCTCCATAACTATAAATATGATTAGAATTTTTTCGAAAAATCATGAGAATGAATGTGTTTCATTAAAGTTCGAAGGTTAGTGCGGGACCCATTTTTTTATTATATTCTTATCCATCTAGTAATTAATACATTTAATCCTTGTTATTATCAAATTCACATGCAAGTATTAAATCCTTAGTTCTTTGAGATATTAAATATGTATTTTATAAATAATGTAATTAATTAACGATTTCATTATAGATTGGTTTACTTAAGTTGATGAAGATTCGTGACGGAATGATTTGTGCAGAACCTCTTCAAAGTAATAAAACTGAAGAACGAAAGGGTGCTTGCGATGTAATACAAAGAATTTTATTATTATTTAACTAGCCTTCATACATTTTTGAGATATTTACTTACTCTTTTTACAGGGTGATAGTGGTAGCCCATTAGTCGTTAATGATACGCTCGTTGGTATTGTCAGCAGTGGCGAGAGATTTTGCGATGATACAGTATACAACGGAATCTACACGAGAGTCTACTATTATCGGGATTTCATTAAAAAAGCTCTGGACGATGACAATAACTGTACTTTGGTTCACGGACCATCGGCAGATTACGTTGATCTATGCCTCGTAAAAAGTAATACTTATGATACAGACCCGAGAAATCTATCCTTTTTTACAGATTATGACTTATTACCGTTTTACGGTCAGGGGATTTCCGACTTCTTCTCTTATATTAAATACACTTCGATAAAGTTAAAAGATCGCCTTTTGTCATGGTGGAAAGAAAATTTTTCGTAGTGTACATTAGTCGAGAGGGACAATGTACATATCGGCGCCTCAGACAAAGAACATGCCCCTCAATTTTTCCCTAGACGAAAAACATGACATTTTTTAATCTCAGGCGAAAAACATGACCTTTTTGAATTTTCAAATTAAAAACATGACATTTTTTAATTATCAAACGAAAAACATGACATATATACAATTTCAGGCGAAAACATGACCTCTTCCATTGATCAAACGGAAAACATGACATTTTGAAACTTTCAGTCAAAAAATATGATATTTTTTCTTTCAAACGAAAAACATTATATTTTAAGGGACCAAACAAAAACATAAAGTTCATGAAATCTGAAACGTAAAAAATATGAATGATCTTATTAAAATATCATTGTGCACAGAACTTTTTTTTTTCACTCAAAGTGGTTCATTTTTTAAAGATAGGATAGTGCAAAATATCATCGATGGTTGCATTTTGGAAAAAATAGCAAATACAAAAAGATTGATTGTCACGTGACTAAAGCCTTTTTATTCGTTCTGTGATTGGTTGAGACTGGTTGAGAGCTGGCAAATTTAAAAACAGGATTTGGAAAAATTAAATAAAAATTGATATAAATCAAATCTTATGGTAAAAGATTGATTGTCACGTTACTGAACACTTTTTATTCGTTCTGTGATTGGTGGAGACTGGCTGAAAGCAAGAAAATAAAAAAAAAGATTTTGATAATTGAATAAAAAGTCATTTAAATTAGAAAAATTAAAACTAACTGTTATGAATAATTTCATTTTTCTTAAAAAATAATAGAAATCAATATGATTGATTAATATTTAGGGGTAGGCGCGTGAAGCGCGCAGGGGGCAGAGCCCTCTAGTAAGTTTAAAAAAATAATTGTTGATGGTTTCAGATTTTAAAAAATTATCTTTTTCGTTTGAAAGTAGAACCACTGCCAAGTTATTGGCATAAAACTTCCTCATTCGCAGTTCTTCTTCTTTTTTACACACACCCTCAACAATTTTCTTTTTTTCTCAATCCAAAAACGTCATTATTTAAGAGATTTCATCTTCAAGATCTTCCACCACAAAATATTCTGAAACAACGTTCACTGGCGAAAAAATCAATATTAAAAAAAAAAATTGATTTTCCAAAATCGATCAAATCGAAAAAAAAATTTTTAGGAAATTTCATGATCTTCAAGATTTTCGGCCACAAAATATTCTAAAACAATGTTTGATAGCAAAAAAATGACTAAAGTAATAAACCAATGGCCAAATAAATAGAATAAAAATAAAAAAACAAATCGATGAAATTGAAATAATTTTTTTTAGCAATGATGGGTATCCAAAAACAAAAAAAAAGTTACGGAATATCCATCGCAAAATATCCTAAAACAGCGATAACAATCGGTCAAAAAAATCCTGAGATATGACTGATCATATACATTCCTTATTCACACTCACGCACACCCAGTTACTAAATTTTTTAAATTCTATCCAAATACGTTTTTTGGTATGAAATTCAATAATATTTCAGAATTGCCATCGTAAAATGTCCTAAAATAAGAATGAATAGCTTGAATATCAACTTTACCAAAAAAACCAATTTTGAAAAATCGATAAAATAAAAAAAAAAAAAAA
>JAPYYV010011313.1:0-12110 GCA_030522625.1 Copidosoma aretas | reverse complement strand
GATGACGGTACGACGGAGTAACAAATTAGCGCGGCCGTTGAGGGTTTTTTTTTTTTTACACCCATGATCCGTACGTGAATTTGTTGACGGCTCGCGTCAACCTGCGTAAAAGTTCGATCGAACGCGTATGAGCTTTTAGTTCGATCACTTATGTTTTAAATTGAATCCAAATTCATACGTGTGCTAGTTATTTTAGCAATCGATTCGTCGAGCGCAAAGCATAATCAGCTGGAGCTTTGAACCGACACTTTCGAGCAATGAAAACCAAATTTTCGCTGAGCTCCCCCTACTCGCTTGCGCGCGCCTCGATTAACATTTTCACGGGCATTGATCCCTTGATCCCCTCTACACCCCACATTTCTCTCGCCGGATTTTCCTCTTATACTTCTGTCGTACACTCTTTCGTGGAAGAAGCAAACGAATATTTTTTTCAACTCGAACGCCTGCTATCGCAATTCCCGATCCCCTCAGCCCGCTAATTTTGTCTACGTTCCGTTATCGTTCAACTTCAAATACACAAAACTAAACTCATCGATCATTACTATACCTCCCTATCGTCCGATCCCCCAGCTGAAGCTCCAACACTTTTCCACCGTCTCCCCTCAAACGGCGAGCCCGCAATCATTTCCACGCCCCCCCAGAATCCCCAGGGGCTCTTTTATACCAGCGGTTCCGCAGCCGCCTAAGCTCCCGAGCTTTCGTTGAACGGGCCGATGGAGGCTTCCCGCAACGCCGCTCGCACACACTCCCCCGCAGCCCCTTTCCCGCAAACTCGCTCGGTGTTCAAAGCTCCCGGCCATTCGAACGCCGACCCGACGAGCACACCCCGGACTCGCGAGTTGCCACGACGGCGAGAAAAAAAATTCCAAATCAATCGCCCCCGTCGGGGAGACGAGCCACGTAGAGAAGAGGCGGGCGGCCGAACGAATTCAAGATTTATCGGAGCGCACCGCGGCCGCCGGCCGTTCTCCGCGGGAATTATTTATGGAATCCGCGCGGCGCGCGTCTCTTCCTCCTCCCCGGCTCTGGCGGTTAATTGCACTCCTCGCCGGGCTCACCCCCCCCCCGCCCCCCGCGGAAAAACAGTCGGGAGCGATTTGCGGAATCGAGCCGGCTGCTCCGAGCAAACGCGGCCGGCGTTGTTTTCCCGACGGAGCGTCCTCCCGCGCCGATCCGCGGGCGATGAAAAAAAGCACTCGGCCCCTGCTCGCGGTACGAGCTCGGTTGGAGCAGGAAAAAAAACTCGCCCCGCGCGCGCCGATGCTGGGTGGGGGGAGGAAAAAAAGCCCGCCCCGCGCGGGCGGGGGCGAACGGGCCAGGAGGAAGTTTTGGACGGGGGGGGGGGGGGGGGGCGGTAATCGCGCGCGCGCGAAAATTGCCCGCCGCGCTTTTCGTTGATTAGCCGAGCGGGAAGTTAATTAAAGACCCTCGGAGGGGGGGATCAGGGGCGCGGGATCCAAGATTTTTTCTGCTCGATCTGGCGCGCGGCGTTAATCCCTCGGTTTTGCATAAGCACGTTCCGGGGGGGAGAAAAAGTGAGCGGGAGGACGAGATGGCGAATGATAATTCGAGTCGAGCACCGCGGGGGAAAAACGGCTTCCGAGATGTACGCGCGCGGCGCGCCGGGAAAAGCTCGGGGAAATCGAGTCGCTGCTGGTTCTCCGCCTAATTTGAATGGAGTTTCGGTCTGGAAAAAAAGCCGCGGGGAGCATCGGTCGTACGTACGTTCTTAGAGCTTATGGTTCGAGGGGAAATAAAAGAAAAAATGCAAGGAGCTCGCGCGGAAGCGTTTCCCGGGGCTGGGAAATTTTCATTCGATTTAAAGTAGGTGTACCAGAGTGCAGCGAACGAATTTTGACATGCCAAGCTCCACAGTTATGTACGAAATGTATTCGTGATATACGTAATTAGTGTTGGATACTATTCTAAAATAAGACCAAATTTAATCAATCCGTTGAATCGGGCAGCCTCTTTTATCGACTTTCTGTCGACTTTATGATTTTTCCAGTCCCCCCTAACGAATTCAAGGCTGCCGTGTCCATACCTTAAATATACCTTGGCCTGGCCCAGCTCAATTAGAGTTTGTACGGCTTATTCCCGTACGTCTGTCACGTACACTCGGTAAATTGAAAACTCTCGCTGCTAATTTGCGGATCGCATTAGTCCTGAATCCCCTCTGTCGCGGACGTCGCGTCACAACGGATCACGGGATATCGAATTTCGTCTCACCGTGCTCCGAGCGAGAAAAACACGTTCACAAAGAAGGAATCAGTGGATTATAAGGTGATACACAAAAGCAATCAACGAATCATTAGAATCGAGAAAACAAAGAGTACCGAATCCCTCGAAATCATCATCGATTCTCCTCCCGAGCCTCTGCGGAGAGCAATTATTCCCCCAAAGTTCGTTGAGGTGTCGTCTCGACAAGAGCGAAAAAAACTTCCAACGAGAGGCTCCACCAAGACCGAACCCGAAAACTCCAAAACAGAAATAAAACGTCCCGGGGAAAAGGAACGAGGAGGGCACAATAATGATGCCAATAATAATAACAATAAAGCAATTCCCAACCTTGATTCGCCGGCATCTCTTGGCAGCGATGGATCTTGAGTGCCTTCTGAGTGCCTCCAGAGGAAAGGGTCGGCCCTACTGTCTCGCTCAGCTTCCGGGCTCCTCCTCGTCTTTCCGCCTCCTTGCGGAAAGGGTGAAAAACTTTTTCCTCCTCTTCTCGGTCAAGCTCTTCGGGGAAACTTTTTTCCCTCGCTCTCGGCCCCCCGATCGCCCGACCGGGAAGTTTGGACGCCTACGACAGTATCGGCCCGCAATCTTACATCGGTATCATCGATCGGCCAGCAACCGTCGCGGCTGACGAGCCTTCGCTTTTTTCTTCTTCCTCGATCGGGGCGAAATAATTGTCCAACACCGTGCTGGACCGCGGGAAAAAAAAAAGGCACTCGCGTCCTAACCTGGCCGAAGCGGGGCACGCGCGCTTCGCGATCGCCTCATCGGAGCAGCAACAAACCTCTTTCTCGTCGTACACTCTGTTGCGCGGCACACTGCGCACTCGAGATCCGAATCGCCGAAAAGGCCGCCGAGGGAGGAACGAACAAACGAGGCGTCTCGCCCGGCAGCCGGTGACGCTGGGGATCGTGTACTTGCAGCTGTGCCACGAGTGCGCGCACCGGTCGGCGGGTATGGCTCGCGGCGCTGCCTGGGCGATGACTGAGCGCCGCGGACGGGACCGGCCGCAGGCGGCCGAGCGCGGGCGTCTCTCTTCTCCCTCCGGTGACGCGCGTGTGTGCATGCGCGTGTATACGTACGTGGGAATTATTGTGCACAGGTGTGCGGTGCCGTCCTAGCTCTCCTTTTCCTCATCTCTCTCGCGGGTGAATCTCCCCCCAGCGCGCTTGCGAGTACGCATCGGGGCGCCGGTGACCGCGGTACGGGTATGTTTATCGGGGGTAGAGTACGCGGGGACATCGTGTGCGCGATCGCGCGGTTGCAAATGGACCACGCGATAACGGGGTTTCGTCAACTTTTTAGAACTAAACGGGAAAAAAAAATACAAGTGAGACCGGGACATATGTGGCGGGGATTCGCGGGGCGGCAGAACAGCTCGAGCTTTTGTAGAAAGCCGGGTAAGGGGGGGTTCGTGGGACGAAATTCTTTTTTTTTTTTTCAAGGAAAGTTCTCGGTGTATCTCGTGGGAGGGCTTTCGGCACATTGCCCGCTTAACTCTGTACAGTCTCATCATTAATTTGGACAACGTAAAACACAGCGAGTACACTGAAAAAAGTGAAAAATAGCTTAATTTTTTTACATAGCTCAACAAAGGGAATCACCGATGCAGAATTTATGAGGAATCCGCAAAATGCTGTTAATCATTTGTTGCTACAGGGGAATGATTATTTTGAAATTAATTACTACCGAGGATCAATTTGGAATTACATTACAGCACGATTTTTTTTTTTTTTTTTTTTTTTTTAAGAAACAACGCAAATAATACTTTCTTTTCTACTTGGAAAAGTAGCACGACTCTGTGCTTTGACAAGTTTGTAATTGGCGCTTAAGCTGCCTTACCGGCGGTGTTATTCAAAGTTTGCCATCTGGCGAATAAACACAGAACGACAGAACCTGCCAACTGGCAACTGACTAACAGCTGATAATGGCTAATGCACACATTGTATACATATATAAAATAAAAACAAAAAGATGTAAAGATGTAAGACATCACGAACACAAACAGAAGTTATTTATTTATTTATTTTTTCAGTTGAAAACAAGTGTTCTGTGCGGTATAATAATTCATAAGCATCTTGAGCATAATTTTTTTACAAAATTTACGCGAGCAGATTAATTTTTAGTTCTCATAAGAGGTCCCATCTGTGAGAGCAATCATGAACAGTATTTTGAAGGATGGCTTCATTGGTGGTAAGTTTTTTAATTTTTTTTTATAAATGATTCCGAATTCTTTAGCAAGTGCGTTATTTAATTTACTGTAGAAAAAAAGCCATGCCCTTACAAAGACAGGTGCTACAGGAAAAATCCAGTTCACTTCACTGAAATGTCACACCCTCACTGTGAGTATGATTAGTTATTAGATTATTTAAAATATGTTTGAGCATTTTTAAAACCAACTAATTTATCGCAGTGGAAAAGTTAGTCATCGATCAACTAGATACAACCATTTCCTTGCCAGAAAAGTTGAGTTTTGAATGTCCAGATCGATCACAGCTGCTGGATCAGCTCAAAGTCTTGCAGATCGTTTTGAAAAAGGAAAGAAGCACAGGTCAAGGTAATGCATCAGCTCAAACTGTTAGTATCAAACCGTCCGAAGGTAGAAATCTATCCGATGAAGATAAAGTACTGCAAGAAAAAATAAAAAGGCACAAGCAGGCTGCTTTAGAGAAAAGAATAGCCAAATTGAAAGAAATGGATACTAAAGCTGAGCAATCGGAAGATTCTGAAGGATTAACGAGCAGGAAAAGATCCTTGACGAACGCCAGCTATACTGTATCTCCCAAAAAAGCTAAAACTCAAAGAGAGTTCAAGGGCTCTTCAAGCCGTAATTCAAGTAACTCAAGTATAGATACTCAGAGCACAAGTAGTCAGCACAGTTCAAACAGCTTATCTCCAGAAAAACCAATTATAGAAACCTACATGTCTTCAAATGACAGAGCCAGAAGAGAAAAAGTTAGGGATGAAACAATTGCCAGGATGCGGATGGCTGGACATAAAGTTGATTTAGTTCAGCCTGGAGACTTTGCATTGAAATACGCTTTGTCAGCTCCCTATCATTACTTTCTCAACAGAGTTGAGAACGCACAAGTCACACATGACCAGGAGTTCACCGTGTCATTTTCTGAACTGCTGGACATCAGTCTGGGAGAAATAGTAAACAGTCTGCACATAAACTTTATGGTTGAAATCGGCTGGCTCTGCCTTCAGTATTTACTCGCAGCTCAGGATGCAAAAATGACAATAGTTTGTGGTCAGATTTGTGATCCTATGAGTAAATATCCGGAAAATTTGAAGGTGGAGATGATAAAAATGCCCACGGCCTTTGGAACTCATCATTCAAAGGTGTCAGTCTTTCAGTACAGCGACGGTGGAATAAGAATTGTTGTCTCGACAGCTAATATTTACAGCGATGACTGGAAAAACAGAACTCAGTGGTAAGAATACAATACGCAATCATCTGCTCTGTCTGAATGTGAGCTTTGATAATAATTCGTTATCACTGTTTCAGCCTCTGGATGTCCCCATACCTGCCTCGTCTACCTGACTCGGCAAATCCCAGTGACGGCGACTCGCCAACAAATTTCAAAAAAAGTTTTCGAGAATACCTTGCGGCGTACAAGAACGCCAAAATGGTCGAATGGGAGCATTTGGTGAAAAAAGCTGATTTCTCATCGGTAAATGTATTTTTCGTCGCGTCCGTGCCTGGAAGCCACAAGGGCTCGACCTTAAATTCCTGGGGGAACAGAAAACTGGCGAGTGTTCTGTCCGAGCACGCTGAACTACCCCCGGACGCTCCTCAATGGACTCTGATAGCCCAGTGCTCGAGTATAGGCAATCTGGGGCCAAATTTAAATAGCTGGATTTATCCGAATATTATCGCAACTATGTCAAGGGAAAAGGCAAAGGGTCTGAAAAGCGAACCGAACTTTCAATTTGTTTATCCGACGTTGGGCAACTACGAAGGGAGTTTTGACTGCAGGAGTGGCTCGTGCTGTTTGCCGTACTCGAGAAAGACCCACGAGAAACAGCAATGGATTAAGAGTCATATGTAGTAAGTTCATTGAGATTTTAATATTGTTTTGTCAAATCACAAACAACATATAATCAAATTTTTTTTTTGTAAGTCAATGGAAAGCAGATGAAACTGGGAGAACGAGAGCGATGCCACACAGCAAATGTTACACGCGACTCTCGCCCGATCAATCGGAAATACCATGGTTCGTGCTAACAAGCGCCAATTTGAGCAAAGCCGCCTGGGGCTCGACAACCAAGGCAGGAAACTCGTTTTATTTAATGAATTACGAGGCTGGAGTTGTGTTTATACCCAAATTTATCGTGAGTATTTTATTATTCCTCGCGCATCCTTTTTTCACTTTTGATATTTATTTTATCGTTTCTTTTTTTTTTTAGACGAAACAAACGACATTTCCCATAAGAAAGTCAAATTCTCCCAATGTACCAGTTTTCCGATTGCCGTACGATTTACCTTTGACTCGATACGCATCCAGCGATGAACCATTTGTCTCTGATTTCCTTAGCGACTAACTGTTTAAAAAACTATGTGATGTCCTTGATGAATGATTTGCATATTTTTTCTGCTGCATCAATCGAAAAATTTATCGGCATTTATCAATTTTGTTTCGTAATTTATTTTAAATCCGCAACGCATAATTGGTTTGTTTTCATGGATGATAATACAAATAAAAATAATTTTTTTAATAAAAAATACGTTTTAGATAGCAATTATTTTTTCCTCAACCGCTCAAGGTGCAAAAAGTGTTTGAATTTTCGCGGTACAGTAGAACAGCTGGTTACTTCGATACCCAGCCAACCAACCAGTAGCCGGCTTTATGTTTTGTTTTGGTGTGTAAAAGTAGGTTATAAGTATATGGTTTTATAGTATCGGTACTCGGTAGTATTTGTTGACAATAACAATGTAAACAGGAATAAGTTCACTACTGTGGAGCACAGTTCAGTAACTTGAGTAGTACGTAAGTAATTTATTGACCCAACAAAGCTAAGCTAGTATTAAACATTATTTATCAACGAATAGGCAGCTAGCCGGTATATATATAAACATGAGTGACAAAGAAGTTTTTGACGTTGAAAGCTACAGAAAACTAATTGAAAGAAGGCTTGAAGGTCTAGACGATGAAGATGAGACAAGCGAAAACAAACGAAAGACTACGACGAACTCTGAATCCTCGTCGGATGACGAAGCTGATGATGTTTACATCGCCGAAATGAGAGAAGAACTCGCGAAGGAAGAGGCCAGTGCCATGGGTCTTGACGCAGTCAGCTATTGTCACAACGAAAATGCGGAGTACGGTGAAGAAGAAATCCTTAACAAAACACTGAAGTTGAAAGTGTCGACGTGGATGATGATGTACAAAAATTTAGAGGAGCCGGAGGATTTCATGATGATGAGGGACATTAGCGTTGGCATCGCGCAAACGCTGCGCGACATCAAAGTGATGGCCAATGAGCCTGGCAGCTTCGTCGAGAAGTTCAAGGCCACTGAGCCCTATCATTTTTTCCTGACCACAGTTCCCGATCAACCAGAAACATACAATCAGCCGTACTCGGTGTCGTTTCATGAGATTATAGATCACACTTTGGGTGAACTGGTTGACAGTCTTCACATAAATTGTTTCGTTGAACTGTCGTGGATTATTACGGAGTACATGATCGCCTGTCAGCATCCTAATATGACCATCATTTATGCAAATTGCAAAGATCCGGAAACCCTTTACACTAATCCTTTTAGGATTGAGTTGCAGCAGGTGCATTCAACTGATTATGGATGTATGCACTCAAAACTGTCAATTTTGAAGTACAAAGACGATAAGGTCAGACTTGTTGTATCAACTGCCAACATGTATGCCACAGATTGGACGACCAGAACTCAAGGGTACATTAGATTATTTGCTTGTGTACTGAATTTTTGAATGCAAAAAGTATACTTTAATGTTTTTCTAGCTTGTGGGTTTCTCCGTTTCTACCACTGCTTCCAATTGATGCAGATGATACTGATGGAGAGTCAGTGACGGATTTTAAAAAAGATTTCATCAAATATTTGTCAAAGCACAAGGAGCCACAAGTGTTTGGCTGGATAGGACTAATGCACAGAATAGATTTCTCATCTGTCAATGTGTTTTTCCTGGGATCTGTTCCTGGGAAACATGAAGATTCTGAATTAAATTCATGGGGACAGAATAAACTGAAAAAAATTTTGTCAGAGCATGTAGTTTTGCCAGAAAATGCCAGAGACTGGCCTGTAGTGGCTCAAAGTTCTGCTGTTGGTAGCTTTGGGCATAATTATCTTTCCTGGCTGTCATCTACTGTTCACTCAATGTCTTGTGAAAAGAAGAAAAATGTTGGGAATAACATCATATTTTTGCCAGAATTCAAATACATATTCCCTTCCCAAGAGAATTATTTAGGATGTTATGATGATGGACTTGGTGGCACATGTCTTTTATACAACGAAGAACTTCATTTCAAACAACCATGGATTAGAGATTATTTATTGTAAGAAAAATTATTTTTTATATTCGTAGAAAAAATCTCACTAGTAATTTAAAATGCTCTTTTCTTTGTCCAGTCAATGGAAGGCAGATCAAACCAAGCGCACTTTTGCGATGCCTCATTTGAAATGTTATACAAGAATTTCACCAGATTGTACTGAAATTCCTTGGTTCGTCTTGACAAGTTCTAATCTTGGCAAAGGTGGTTGGGGAAAAATTTTCGTAAAGTGGGGAAAAAGTACCCTGAGTATCACTAACCACGAAGCTGGGATAGTCTTTATTCCGAAATTTCTCGTAAGTATGCAATACGTTGTAAATTTTTGTTTCTCTTTGTGTTTTGTTATTATTGCATTTGTAAACATGACTTAAACTTTTAAGATCGATAGACAAACTTTCCCAATCAGTGAAGAGACTTTGTCAAATGTTCCACCTTTTTTATTGCCTTACGACGTGCCATTAATTCCATACAGACCACGGGATGAGCCCTATTATTCACCTAGGCAAGAAGCAACCGCGGAAAAACCTGAAGAACCAAGTGAAATATGCCCAGAAGAGTGTGACATTGAGGAAATCGAAAACTCGTAAAGTGTTACTTTAGTATATTATTTATTTTTTTTTTTTTTAGCTTTACCACCATAAAACATCCTAAAATCATACGTGTGATTTTTGTTCAAGAAACTTAATTTATTATGTCCGAGAATTCGGTGTTATTAAGTCTTTTTTGTTTTATTTTTATCTACGAAAAGCACAAATATTTAACAGTTTAGTATGTGCATATAATGTGACTACCTGTAATTGTACACTAGAAAAATATTTGTGTTTTTAAATGCTCATGAGTGATTTAATATGACAAATACAAATTATTTTTATAATAAAATCTCATATTCCATTTTTGTATGTACATAATTTACATAAAATAAAAGTATTGTCTTTTGAATGATAAGTTATTTGTTGCAATAAACTCTCTCTTAATTTAAGGTTTTGTAAGTAATAAGTGTAAAAATTTCGTTGTTTGTAGGGTCAACAGAAAAATTCTATTTTTTAGAATCTTTTTTCTTTATATATCTTTGAATTTTCCGCGATACATTTAACAAAACTGTGACCGCACTGTGACTAATGCTGATAGAGGAGATACTATATTACAAAGATAAGAAAAAAATGCTGGCTGAGTCAGCAGCCTACTCAAGTCAATGCTCAAGTGATACTTTGGACATGCAGTTTTTGAAAACGAACAGTAAAGAGACTAGGTGTAATTTTGTGATGTTAAAATATACAAAATAAAGTGGAAGCAACAGAGATATTAATTAAGCAATAAAAGTGTTTAGTGCCAACAAATTCTAGCTCACTGTTGGTTGATTCAGTTTCAGAAGTAGTTGGTTTACATCAGGAGTACATGATAACAAGATGTCTACCAATACTAGTAAATGTAGTTTTGCTGTAAAGTACCAAGCAATGGCCCCTTATCATTTTTTTTTAACTCCACTTCTCACAGAGCCCATCACTTTTGAACAACCTTCCACAGTCATGTTCAATGAAATATTACATCGTGCTTTTGGAGAGTTGGTGAAGTGCTTCCATATCTCCACTTATATCGATTTGTCGTTTATTTATACTCAGTACAAAATAGCTTCTCAAAAGCCTAAAATATCATTAATTTACTGTCACAATGTTACAAGTAATGACTCGGACTCTGATCCTGACTTTGATGCTGAGTTAGACTTAGATCCTGAGATACTTGATATTGATTATAGTAAGTATAAAAAAACGCACAGAGAAGGTGCTATTTTCACAAATTTATCAATACTTGAATATAGCGATGACAAGATCAGACTGATTATTTCTACTGCAAGTTTATGTTACTCAGATTGGACCACCGGAACTCAGGGGTATGTCTTTGATTATTTATGTTGAGTACAAGAACAAAAGTAATTGCCGAGTTTATTTTTTCAGATTGTGGGTCTCTCCGTTTCTACCACTGCTTCCAATTGATGCAGATGATACTGATGGAGAGTCTGTGACGAATTTTAAAAAAGATTTTATTGAATATTTGTCCAAGCACAAGGAGCCACAAGTGTTTGGCTGGTTATCTATGTTGCGTAGAACAGATTTCTCTTCGATCAAGGTATTTTTTGTGGGATCAGTTCCTGGAATACATGAAGGTCTTGCATTACATACGTGGGGGCGAAATAAACTTGGAAAAATTTTGTCAGAACATGCAGTTTTGCCAGAAAACGCAAGAGATTGGCCTGTAGTGGCTCAAACTAATCAGTTAGGGTATTTAGGAGTAACGTATTTTGACTGGATGAATGATAATGTTCATGCTATGTCTTTGGAGAAAGGTAAAAAAATAATATTTACTCCAGAATTAAAGCTCATATACCCATCAAAGAGAGATTTTCCAATCAATTACTCATCAGCTGATGCTCATGTAAAAGATTTTTATCTTAGACAGCAGTGGATCAAGCAATACATGTAGTTAGTATGCATTTTTATTGATTGTTATGATTTAAGTGAGATACATAGATGTAGTGAAAACTTTTATATATTTTAAAGTCAATGGAAATCAGAGAAAATAAGGCGCTCTTGTATATTTCTAAGCCAATTTAGTTGTTACACTAGAATTTCACCGGATGCTACAAAAATTCCTTGGTTTTTCTTAACAAGTATGGGTTTATTAAGAAACTCTTGGGGGCAATTTTTGCACAGAATTAAGCAACCCCACCTTTATATAACCAGATACGAAGCTGGCGTTGTATTCATTCCGAAATTTTTAGTGAGTTGATTTTGTTCTTGATGCTGCTTTTCATTTTTAATTTTTCCATTCTTAACCATTTAACTCAAGAGTTAAACATTTTTAAAAACATATTTCAGATAAACCAAGATACATTTCCTATTAGCGAAGAAAATTCATCAAAAACTCCAAATTTTTTGCTACCATTTGACTTACCATTGATTCCTTATAAACCAAATGATGAGCCGATCTGCAAACCTGAAGTTTCAAATGTGAACGTTACTGAGCAAGTTACAAATGAAAAATCGATTGAAACCAAAGATCATTGAAGAAATGTATCTCCAAGGTCAAATGCGCGACTATTAAATAAATTTGCTTTCAAACTACTTAAATTCAAATAATTATTAGTTAATATTGTTCATTGATTAAATTACAGTTCTCACACAAAATTTAACATAATAATGTTCAATAGATGAGTTTCTTGTGATGGTTTTGTAAGATTGCGTTTAACCTCAAAATAGGGGTAAGTGAGGGTATTGTTGTGCTTGTACCAATTATTGCGGAACTCTCAAATAGTGCCTATATTTTAATTCAAGTGATTAGTTATAGAGAAT
>JAPYYV010011312.1:0-10845 GCA_030522625.1 Copidosoma aretas | reverse complement strand
TTGTGCATCAATAATTAGGATGTTTGAATGCGCAGTAGCATGCGTGTGAGAAGTTTTATCGCCGATTTACGAAAAACGGGCATTTCTAAAAAATTTTTATGTTCGACTTTCATTTTAAGTTCTGTAATAATTTTCCTGCTTTCTTTATCAATTTAACATTTCATGAGAACAAAATATATACGTTTTAAACAATTAGTTAAAAAATATTGACATTAAAAAACAAAAAAATTTTACTGACTTACCTTGCGACGGTCATTTTCATGTCAGCCATCTTGATTTTCCAAAAAGGCCAGAGCCTAATAAAAACTACAGGTAATAAGCTAAAAAATGAGTCCAAGTAGAAGTTTGTAGGTTGTTCATAATTTTGGACAGAGGGGGTGGCCTTTTTCACTAAGAACGCCCCATATATATATATATATATATATATATATATATATATATATATTATAATTTTTTTTATATAGTTAAGAAGAAAAGAAATGCAGTGATTTTAAAAGAATACTGTGGGTTGCTTGTCTTTATATCCCAAGGCTGACAGTGACATGATTTGAATCTCACACAATTACCATGTTTTATTAGGAAAAAATTATTGCTGTGGCTATTTTCTTTTAGTGTACATTAACGCTTTAGGCGCCCTAGCCAGTATAAAAAATGTCGTGCATATGTTGCATAGTCCTTACTTACGCCACACAGTAGGATAAAACGTGGTTTTTTTTTAATTATAAAATAGTGGCAGCTGTATTGAACTGATAGAGATAATTTCCTTTTATCATCAAAGTAAGATAACGTAGAAAAGCAGAAACGTGGTCCAATAAAAAAAAAGAATTTTTTTTGGGTGTAAACCACCCCTCCAGGCATCCTTTGCGACCGGTAATTGACTGAATCATTGTCCAGCAAGCTAGCAGACAATTTTTTTTTTCTAAAAATATGTATACTTAGATTTTTTGGGTCGATAAATAACACTCTAACATCTAAAATGCAAAATTTAAAATGGTAGATCCAATATGGCAGCTAAAAAGATAAAAAATGCTTAAAAGTCTATGAAAATACGTACAAAGGTTTGTTCAGGTTGCTTGCTACGAATCTTATACAAAAATTACAAACTTTGAAATGTCAGATCCAATATGGGCGCCAAAAGAATAAAAATTTTTTTAAATCTATGAAAATATGTCCATTGGGATTTCCTGGGGTACTTGTTACGAATTGTTTATCGAAAATAAGGAATTAAAAGTGGCGGATCCAATATGGCAGCCGAAAGAATATAAAATTGTTAAAAGTCTATGAGCATATGCACATAGGGGTTTTATGTAGTGCTCACTAGGAATAGTTTATCAATTTTACAAAATTTAAAATGGCGGACTTGATACGACGGCCGATAGAATTAAATATTCTTAAAAGTCTATGAAAATATGTACGAAGGTGTTCTTGCGATTCTGATTACAAATCATTTATTAAAAATAAGAAATTTAAAAAGCCGAATCAGGCAAGTGCGTCAGAATCTTCCATAATCATTGCGCAAAACCTTGAAGTATAAAGTGGGACTCTTTCTACAAAAGCACACGGTGTAATACTACGTATTCGTTTATAAGATAACTTTTTGATGAATCATTTATTTGAAAGAACAAGCATAAGAAGATAAAGAGTCTTATGTTATAATAACTTTGAAATGAGAAATATGTTACAATTGTCAACGGTCAGAGAGGTAAACAATGATATCTTTGATGTCAGCAGGTCCCACAAAATAGTAATAATGTCGCAGGTAGCCAGTATATTACACTATTGGCGCTGAAACTCTGTTTTACTTAATTAGCTAGATTCATTAGCATATTTCGTGCATTTTGTATCTAACAGTATCTTAACACGCAATATGTAAAATTGGAAAAAAAACTGTGCATGTAGACCCTACCTACCTATCTGCTGTACCAAATTTATTGTATTGATATAATTTTAACTATATGCATAGACATCATTTTTGATGAATGTTGTACACTCGTACTCAACAGATCCTTAAAGTTTTTCTACAGGATCTCTTGGCATAGGTTATAGTGTAGAGTTCACGCGAATACAAATTTTCTTGTAATTTCTACTCGAACTTTAAATAGAAAATACTTGATTTATGTAAAAATTCCTTTCCCAACCAAATAATACTGCTTTTAAAATCAAAGTACTGTTTCTTTATTTTATTAAAAATACTAGTCTCTCCTTATTAGATTCTACAATATTTACTTAATACATAGGTTTTATGCATGTATCATTTTATTATTTATCATTACCAGTAGACCATGATTAAAAATTTATTCATGTTGATTATTTCTATTATTGACCTCATAATATTTTTCAAATTAGAAAACTAAATTTTGTTTTAGATAGTCCACTTTAACACTGTGCGTTCTAAGTGCATACAATCTGTGACATAGCTTACATATTGTTTGAAATAGTATTTAAATATATTTTTAATTAATTGCAATTAAAACAAACTTTAATAATTTTGGAAATTCCCAATATTTTTGCCTAATTTTTGGTCTTACGAGTTACAAATATTTATTGATATAGTTTTAATTGACATTAGGAAAAAATCTATCAAGAAATTTTAATGTGGCAATCTTATTCGTTTTAAAAATTAGTCTTGATACATTTATAGTTTTATACGAATAAGCCATATGTTTAATATTTTATGTAATGTACGGTGTAGTATTCAAATATGTACTCGGGTCTTACAATACTTACTAATTTTAAGTAACCTATTGATGGACACAAAAAAGTATGAAAAACCCTTGTGTGGAATACTTTTTGTAAGTCGGCATGCAATAATCAGAGTTACTTCTCTTTTAGTATGTTTTTTAAACCTTCTTCTATTTTATACGTGAGTTATATTTCTTATCTGTTTGTAAATGTAATGTGTTACTTAATGTAATTACAATAAGAATTCTCTAAGTCTTATTCTGCAAAGTTCCATTATAAACGACGATAGATTAACTTTAAAATTTATTTAATCTCTTATACGATATTGTGCACATTTTCTCAAAAAAATGTAATTTCTTATAGAAAATGACCACTAGTATGGGATGGGTCTCGAGTTAGAGAATTTTGGAGATTAAAGTGAAGAGGAGTAAGTACTTCCGAGGCAGGTAAAACCAGATAAATTCATGCTACCTAATGATTACGAAAAAATCTTAGACTCCTTTGCAATGCTAACTTACAACTTTAACTTCATTAAAACAGATAATTAATAGTCGATTGCAAGTCGTAAAGAGTGCTTTTGGGGGTGGTTTACACCCTACTATGTACTTTTTTTTACTTGGACTAATTTTTTGCTATTCTACGTTTTCTAGCCTTAATTCTAAAAAAAAAAAAATTATCTCGGTCGGTTGAATACAGAAGCCGCTATCTTATTGATTAAAAAAAAAAACACTCTATAGCCCACTGTGCACCACCTCAGGCTCGGCATCCTTGATAGCTGCATGATGCGCAAATGGAGCTATGGATACTTAAGACTTTTGACATATCGCGCTATGGGTGCTATCGATAGAATATGCTATGGGTATGAAACTTTATAATCATAGTTTGTATAGAGTGCTATAAGCATTATATGGTATAGGCACTATGGGTATAGTGTGCAATGGCTATGGGGTGCCACAGGTTGTACAAGCATTATGTGTTATCGGGGTAAGGACATAAAGCGCTATAAGTACTGGGCGCTATAGGTGATATAAGTATAGGATGCTACAAGCACTATACGCATGGGGTGGTAAAGGTAGTATAGGGCGCTAATAAGTATAAGAGGCTGCAGAGTTGTGATTTGTGAGAGAGCAAGCGTCTACGATTGGATACACATAAGATACCTGCTACGCACTCGTTCGAGGCTTAAATGAGGGTAGACTATGTTCTTACTACATCTCTATCCTAATCGTTGAGGTAAAAGTGTTGCGCTTGCAAGAAATAAGCACAAGCTGTGCTAATTAACGGTAAAGGACGAAGATTACACGAATTAGGGATTGTGGCTCTTTAGTAACTGGTAGTGTATGTAAGAGGGTTTTGGTGGAGTGAAAAGTAGTGGTGGAAAAAGAGGTGGGAAAAAGAGTGTTGGAAAAAAAGCTACGAATAGAGCCACATCTTTCAGTATAGCTTATTTTGCCGCTTAAAATGTTCCAAAGCATACTTACTCTTAATAATTATACACTTTAAAGCTAGAATACTAGAATTAAATTCTGCAATATGTGAGTTAAAATTTTTACTTAACATACTTTAAGCTACGCAAGTCTATCACACAGATACTTTTTTCAGTAAAATGGACACTGCTAAATTGAACAACATTGCTAGCAATACCTTCTTGCCGACGGAGAAGATGTAAGAGCTGGAGGTTGCAACCAGATATCAACCAAATTAGCTTAAGCCAGTAACTACACTATGTAGTGTTGAAGTAGTAGTTACTATTAATGAAGCGTCCCAGCTCCTCATACCTGATTAGCTCTTAACAGCTTTCGTAAATAGTAATACATTTTTTAACGAACTATGTAAAAACGCTATTAAATTAAATTTGTTTGTTAAATACTTGGCTGATACTAGATTTCATTTCTTTAGGTCATATTTAACCTTTTTTGTAAGAAAACAGGTACAATAAGTGAATAAATAAGCGAGAAGGATATGGAGTAGTAATATCGCGGTTGAACTACACAAATGAGAGCAGTGGTCAGGGCACTCATCCATTTTCTTTTTTGTAATAAAATTATGTAGGATAATCACCAAACATCACGTCTTAGGTGTTAATTAAATCAAAATGGATTACATATGCATAAGTAAGTATACTAGGCGTTGTGTGCGTATGGAGACAAAATTATGCGTGTGCTTATAAAATATAGTACGTATATTTCTCCAAGGATACTACTCTCATTGGATAAAAAAAAAACTATTACCATAGGGTAACGTAAGGACGATGCCGACTGACGTTGTAGTAGGGTCATATGTCTACCTATATCATATCGTTGTATTGTGCAGGTCTCCGAGTCTCCACTTCCCTCCCCTACACTCCACTGCACTCCTCTTCATTCTACCATATTATATTTCGCTTCCCTGATGCTTCACTGCAACCAGTATTTTTTTTTGTACTACATTTATCTCAGTCTTATCTCATGGTATTTTTGTCTTTAAATTGCTGGGCACCTAAAATGACGTAATCATATAATTTACGACGGTAAATTTTCAGTTTGCTGACTGTTACACCTCTTGTTTTCATATATATCCACTTATTAACCATAGTTTCGATAAATAAACTTTAAATGACCATGCCATATAGGCACCCATGCCCTACCATTTTTATTTTTAAGTAAATTTGTTTTTCTCTGACCGTAATAACCTGTCTCATTGTAATTTTTTAGATCCTTTTTAACATTTTTTCCATTTTTATACTTATTTTCATCATATATAATTTGACCTGGAACATTTCTCCATTGATGTTAACGTAATCGGTTTTAATGTCTTCAAAATTGGCACGTAATTTATTGCACCTTTTCCTATTTTATTTTCGATCAAACTATTTAGTACAAAAATATAGCACCTTGTTCTTCTTTTTTCTGTAATGCCAGCCTGCCTCTTTTTCATTATTGTACACTCCTTTACCTATTTTTCTACTTTTTAACGATTATAATTGCTAATGTCTCGATTGCTACATTTAAAAAAACCACTTCCCTGTAGTTATTCCGTCCTTCTACTCCTTCCCTGCCTTGGTTATTTATTAGATTAATGCTATTCTCCACTTTTTAAAAGTATGTCTTAGACTATAAGCTATAAAGTACGTTTTTTAATTCCATTATCCAAATTATTTGCAGATTCTTAAAACAGTTTTCCATAATTTTTTCATCTGTGTCTTTCATCTTGTCTTATTCCTATATAGACATTCCTTTTTCAATGATGAATATATCCTCGTAAAATATTTTTTAGCATTGCTATTGATTCCAATACTCCTTTTCTTTTGTTTTTCGTATAACACGTAACATTTTTATCTCTTTACAAATATTTAAAATTATTTTTTTATACCTTTTCCTATATAACCATCCTTCTTTTTTTTTCCTGTTTTAATTTTTAATTGCTCTCGAAAACTTATTTAAACTTTGCTTTCTGCTACATTTCTTAGTTTTGTTAGGTTAGCCTTATTTATTAATCTCTTATTATTCTATTTATTCATTCTGCTTTAGTCTTTTATTCTATCTTCACTCTCTACTTAATTTTTTTAGTTTCCTATGAATTTATCTATAATCTATATTATTTGCATAATTATTGTGAAATTCTGTTTATCAATTAGCAATGATTAAAGAGCTTTTTAGATTATATCATTTTTAGTTTCTCTGCTATCTGCGTAAGTACAGTACGTATTCTGTCCTTTTTTTTGTGATATTTATATCATATGTATATTTGCCTACCTGTGCGCTTTGCTTACCAATTTTTCAATTATTTATATGTATAGGATAAATTATTTAGATAATTATCTTATAAATATTTCAAATTTCTTATCATAATAATTAATTTTTCTCTTATTTATTGAAGAAGCATCTAACTGCTTTATTTTTCAATTAAAAAATTATTATTGCAATATGTATTAATTTTTTTTTATTTATAAATATAAAAATTTTTTTAATGCTGTTTTAAAAACTTTCGTTTTAAAAAACTTTTAATTTAAAAATAATAGAACATTGAAAAGAATGATAGCTTGGGCTAAGACTTTAGACAGATACACAGACGTGATGGATTGTACTTCTAGATAACAAATATTCAACCTCAACATAGCACATATTACCGAGTGCATTTCTATAGAACAAATATATTTTTCTTTTGGGTTAACTCAGTTGCTGATTTTTTAAAAGTACTATTACTTTTAATACTCGTAGAACAACTATAAAAGCTACAACAAACATATTTAAAATAGCCGGACTTTTGAATAAATTTCATCGCATCTATATTACATTATTATAAGATTATCTATATACTTATGTTAGTACAATAATTCTGTCGATTAAAGGAATTTATGCTCTTTTTATTTTTTGAACACTATTCACACAGTTTATACAATAACCGCCTTTCTATTTGACAAGTTTTATAATTTCAAGTGATTAGATGATTTTTTTTTTTTAGGTAAAGAGACTCCATACTGCTCAGAATATTTTCACTGCGTAAATTCCAATGTATAGTTATTATGAACAAAATTTTTCTACTTGATTTAGTGTAAAATTTGTAAATGAAATTTGAAAAATTTATTACAGACTTAAAGTTTGTTGCATTAAAGTAATTTATTATTTTTTTACAGGTTTTTTTCATTGATTTTTTTTAATGCTTATGTTTGATGTAATTTTGATTCATCAATTAATGTGTTAAAGATATAAACTGTAAGATAGTAAACTTCAGACAAATCTCAGTTTTCAAAGAACATAATAAGGAAAAATCATTCAAATTTGTTAAATGTAAAAAAAAATTTTGAAAGATCGACACATTTAGTTAGACGAATGTAGTTTATAAAGAAGTTCATGAATTAAAATTAAGCAAAAAACGTAGTAGGAGTTTTGATGGATCAGACTGTTTAAGGAGGTTTAGAAGTTTTGCTCAGAGGGACTAGAAAGGGAGAGTCTTCCCTGTTGTGCACAAGTCTTTGCTACGTATGTGCAATATAATTTTATTATTTAATCCATAAAAAATGATCTTTGTTTCACATTTTCTACTTTATCTTGTTTGCTTAAGACTAGAAATGTTTTAACTGGCCTTTGCTCCTGATATGTCGTTTTTTTTCGTGGAGGGAAGATTTTTTGTTGCGAACCAAACTTCTCGGTCCATGTCCTAGTTTTAAACTTCGCATGCATTAAATTTAAATTAAAATTGATCTGTTTTTATCCCTCCTTTATTTCTAAAAATAAACCTTTTTTTTCCACTATATTTTTTGTGCTCTATTTATCTAAGTCTTTCTGCATATGTTTACAGTCTCTTGTATGCTAGGTGCCTTTAACAACGTCATTAGATAAATTGAGACAGTTTATTTTGAGTTTTCCTACTGTTACAACTACTGTATTTTTTAAGATTCACTTACTGCCTACTTTTCAGATAAATAAACTTAGAAGTACCAGGCCTTATAGGCACCCTTGCATTTTCTCTTTCATAGTTTTGAATAAATTTGTTAGACCCTGGCCGTGATTAACTTTTTTTTTTTTGTATATTCTTAGACTATTTTCAACTTTTTTGTAATTTTTATAGTTATTTCTCTTACATTTTTTTTGACCCAGAATATTTCTCTACTAATGTTATCGAATACTGTTCTAAAGTCTACAAACACAGCATATAATTTATCGGCGACCTCCTATAGTTTGCTTTAAATTAAATTATTCAGTAAAAAAATATTGTATCTTTTTCTTCCTCTTGTTTTGATAGCAAGCCTTACTTTCTATTATTAATTTTAACTTCTTTACTAATTTTTCTACAGTATCAGCGATTATAATTTCTTAAATCTTGTATGCTACATTTGAAAGAGCCACTTTTCTGTAGTTTTAAAGTACTTCTACTTCTTCACTGCATTGTAAATTTGATAGATTTATGCTATTGCTCACGCATTAAAAATATGTGTGCTAGTCTATGAGCTATGAAGATTGTTTGTCAAATCGAGTGTCCAAATTATTTGTAGATTCTTGAAACAGTTTTCCATAATCCTATCTTTTTCTCTGTCTTTCCTGCTTCCAATTTTCCCCACAACATTTCTTTTTTCAATGGTGGATATATTCTTGTAAGAAATTACCCTATTAAGCGCCATAGCGCATGGTTATTTTTAGCATAAAGGATGCCGAGAGAAGCTTTGAAACTTGCAAAAGTAGTATTTTGCGTGTAAGTATTCAAATACGTCAGCAGAAAAGCTTGTCTCATCGCTAGTCCCAGAATTTTCTCAAAATCTGTAATAGTGCATGTAAAATCTATCTACTTAAGTTTCAAACAAAACTTTTATCTTCAATGTATAGGATTCTGTCCACTACTTCCGTACTTATAATTAGGAATGGTTGGTGTATGATTATGAATATCGTTATTCTATTAATTATTATTAATTGCTACAGAATCAATTTTTATAAGAGATGGTATTTCATATAGCTATTTGTATAGTTATAATAAAGTAATAGTGTTGTCAAAATTTATCACGAAAAAAAAAACATGTTTGGGGAGGAGCTGGGGGGGCGGTAGGGGGAGTCTGGTGGGAAGCCAAGGGGGAGCTGGGTGGTGAGCGAAGAAAGTGAGGGGGAGCGGAGAAGAGCTAGTATTCACCCCAAAACCATACAACTACACAATATAGGCAGATATATATGTCTCATTATTTGAAAATTCTATTAAAACGTATATTTTTCAGCGATCAGGATATTCATTTTTGCGATGTATGCAATTTAAAATTTTAAACACCTAAACAATTGAATATTTAGAAATTGAAACATAGAAAATAAATTTTTTTTTGTAAATTATGTGGAATTGTTTTAACAAAACAAAAAAATGTACATAGACACGAAAAAGAACATTGTAAGGGAAAATTATTTAAATGTATTGAATGTCAATTTTTGATAGTTTGACATACTTGAATAGATATTTATTAATTTATAATGAAGGACATGAAATAAAAATTGTAAAAAATGTGGTAAGTGTTTTAAAAGATCAGACGGTTGAAGACGGCATATAAAATGCAACAATGTGAGACAAGTAGAATAGATTCATGTTTAAAGCAACAAATAGCTTTGATTGTTTAATATAATTAAAGTATAATTTAATTAAAGTTAAATGATCAAAAAAAAGCTTACCAAGAATACTAATATAAAGACGCACATAATATTTCGACATTGTTTACAGACGATATATACTTTAAGTAAAAGAAATACGTTGTATCTCGAAAGGGAAATCCAAATAAGCCAAGAATAACTATTTGTATGGGTTTTTTGATGGAGAAAACCATATCACCCACGCTAATAAAGTAGTAAGTCGATACGATATTATTACTTTAAAAAATGTAGTTACTTTCATACTTGAATATGTCTTTGCTGTATGTATTACAAGAACAGTGTTTCTCTGACAAACTAAAAATTAATTATTTTAAATAAAACAACTTCTTTTAGAACAGGGTGTTTTTGCCATGATAAGTAAGAAAATTTGTCAACATCCAGGACTATTTATATATTTAATTAATCTAAAAAATTATCTAATATTTTGCGACCTAATGTCGTCATCTTCAGAGCTACCTTTTTACGATACAGTTGTACAATGGATGATTAACTGAAGCATACACAGGCTCCATTTGAGACTAAATGATGTAGATAATCCAAAGATAAAAACATAATTAAATCAACAATTACAACCAGTTATACCTATAACTGATTATAAGTATTCATTATCTATGGTTTAAACAGTAAAATATTTTATCGATAGCACCTAACCCACATAGCACCAATTGTTTCTAAAATGTTTCTAAAACGTTTAATTTAAAACTTGCAAATGTTTCTTCTTAGAGCTAAGAAATGTTTCGATAACGTCTTCATAACCGTGCAATGTCAGTTGCTAAACTTAGCATAAGTTTAAAAAATTTTTTCTAAAACGTCCCTGAAACGTAATAGAATTTAATGCTAATTTTGAAAAAAAAATTGTTTTTTTTTTTAGTCATTAAAGCATTACCTAAATGCATAAATAACTATTACAATACCAGTAAAATTTAAAAAAAATTTAAAAAAAATGCTGGGCTTGGGACATCACTTTGGAGTTACAACGACAGGCTTGACCGAGCCCCGGGAAGCCGACAGGACGAGGGACCGGGTAAACACAGTAAGCACGCCCGGGTAACTGTTATTCACT
>JAPYYV010011311.1:0-10845 GCA_030522625.1 Copidosoma aretas | reverse complement strand
GATCAACGAATAAAAGCAGTATTGCTACACAATGGTAATAAGTACGCTCCTATTTCCGTAGCTCATTCCGTCACATAAAACGAAGAATATGAAAATCTAAGAATCATTTAAGATAAATTACAATATGAGGAACATAGGTGGCTCTTATGTGGAGATTTTAAAATCATAACTATTATGCTAGGGCAGCAAAGTGGAGGAACCTGGTCGGTACTATACGCATCAGGGCGAAACTCGGAATATTGGGGTGTTAAAGTAGCCTCAAGGGACGACGGGAGAGAGAGAGGGAGAAACACATCCTGGTCAGGCATCAGACTTAAGAGCGAAGAGAATTCACTCATAGATCTTTAGCCCAGCCGCGCCTATAGTTGCAGGGCTGACAGCGACTTCTCTGGATGAACTGGCCCAGGTGTTTGCCCCCCAAAAGAGACTCGCTGGTGATCCATCGGCCCGGTCGATGAGCTACTGACTCCCACGACGGGGATTAGAAAGACTGCACGCTGCCAGCGGGAACCCACCGACCAAGCGTCAGGACGCGCCGACGACCTCCCCAAGAAGGGTTTGCCCCCCAAGTCCAGGCATCATCAGGAGAAACTGCAGTCGGTCCGCTAGAATCGGGGAGAATGTGTTTTCGCTGCCACGGGTACTTTTTCCACCAAAATAGTCCGGGAATCGATATTCCCGAAAATTTTTCGACGAGAATCAAACCCTTTTTTGCCTCGAGTCTGTCAGGCTAGGAAGTTAGCACGCTAACCACTCAGCCATCAAGGACTCTTTAATCGATTGATAAAGAAACTGGGGTGAGTGAAAATGATAGAAGCTGTAAAAAGATCAAATGTAGAATAAACTTGCTCTTGGTATATAACAAATAAATACGATCAAGTTCTCAAATTAGTTAGTACTAGAAGAATTGCATATTATAGAATTTCTAAATGTTGTAGTAATTTCATTCATGCACAGTATTTGAGTATTATGGGCGACTCAAAAAAAGCTTGTTTTATGATACATAGTTCTTCAACGCAAATAAAGCTGTTTTGGGTACCTAGAAATGAGGTTTTTTTTTTTTCAAGTTTTTGTACAAAAATCATACAAACGTGTTGATTTATTATTAATGCTTTACCTCAACTACATCAATTAGTTTTTCGATCGAAATGCCAAGTAAACGCCCTGAAATATCTTTTTGTAATTTTATTCCTCTAAATTTCTCTCCTGAACATATTTTTCGTTTTTTTTACATCGTTGCTGAAGGTTTTGCTTCCATTTCTCTTTATGACTAAACTTTCAAACATTGATAGATTATTTTGATAATTTGTTATGAAGTTGCTTATCTGCCCCTCACCTATACTCTCGACCGAACACAATAATTTGGTTACCTCTACAGCAGTACATTTTTCAGTAGATATATTATACAGGGAATCTCTTAGGATGCTCTTGTCAATGGTATTTATATAGATGTTGAGTGCAGCAGAAAACTTCTCAAACTACTGCTGAATTTTAGTTATTCTGCTCTCTCGTAAGTCATTGGTTACAGAAGGTTTATCTGTCAAGCAAACGAAGTCCAGCAAGAACGATAAGATTTCACATCGAATCGCAAAATCAATGCTCCATCAGCAATGTAATGAAATGTTAGAATTAATTTTCTTATTGAACAATTTTTTTATGGGTACACTGTGAATCCAAGTGTGTACTTCAAATATACTCTTAACACTTTTTCTATCGCACCGCACTCTCCATAAAATTATAAAAAAATTTGTTGGCTTTCTTTGTGACTATAATAATGTTGAAAATATTTTGGCCCTTCTACTCACCGATTTTGAATGTTGTTCCTTATCTTCTTACCAGCAATGTTTACCCGAACACTATATCTTACAAAAATAAGTAAAATTTATATTTTTGCCTATTTTCCAGGCATTTTAATCAAATCATACGGAGAATTTTGATATTAGCTAAAGATAAGTATGTCTTTCACAGATTTTAGGAATCCATAAAAAGCGCAAAAGTGACAGTTTTCTCTCATTTTTTTTAGTCCAATTTGTGTGTATAGGTATGAAACTTAGTGCAAGTTATACCTAAATCTCTTACAATGATAAGGTCGAATTTACAAGTATACAATTATAAAATCTCGCTTTAACTGCTAACAACATGATTTCTGTGTATCTCGGCTAAAGCATTATAAAAAAAATGTTTTCCTTGAATTTTTTGTTTTTTTTTTTATAACAATGACATGCCTTAAGTAACAGAACATAATGTGCAAAATAAGCGGGTATATTTATATTTGTTTATTAAGCTACACATTTCAATATTTTTGCAATTTTCTTTCTTAATGTGTCAATATAATACTTCGAGACACCATTTTTATTGGTCATAACTACTTATATTAGATTTCCGAAATTATTTTGCAAGAAACACACTTATTTTGTGCTAGTTCCAAAACTTTTTGTAAATTAATTCTTTTCTGAATTTCACTTATGATATCGTACTTCGTAACAATCATTTATAACTCGTTGGGGAACGTGGACAGAAGCTGCGTTATTTTACAGTGAAAATATGTTTTTAACACATTCGATAACTCAGATGGGACATCTATTTCTAAATGTAAAGAAGCTTTCCAAGATCCAACAATTCAAAGAAACATTGCCGTGATAAAAACTCATTTTTCTTACATACCGAAGTTTATCGAGAAATTGGAAGCTCAAAATTTACCACTTCGTGAATCGATGACCATTGTAAAAGAAGCACGTGTATTTAGTTCTAAGATACCAGAAGATTTACCGAAAATAATTCAAGAGAAATTGGACAATGTTTTGAAAAAAAATCCGGGTTATCAAGCATTATACCAAATTGACAATTTTATTAATGGCGCAGATAATTCCTTACCTGACGTTATTACTCCCCAAATCGCACCTACATTCAAATACTGCCCTACAACTCCAGTAGATGTGGAACGCTCTTTTTCTGTATACAAAACAATTTTGGATGATCGAAGACATAACCTTCAATGGAAAATTTGGAACGCTATACTATTGTATACTGCTATAAAAATATGAATGTTTTGTAATGAAAAAGTTTTGCATATACTTGCATATTTTCGTATTCATCCTGCATATTTTGCCATTTTTTTGTCATATTTGCCTTCATATTTTGACCTTTTTTTTGTGCATATGATCCAGTTTCTACGAATAACCAAATGGACTCGCCCGCTTACAATGTTTAGTAACAGATCATTTATTTGCTAAGAGTGTTAGCAGAGAAGTATATTGGGTTTTGGAATAAAGTACATGGAATAATACTCTATGTTATACCCTAATAACACCCTTTTGCTGGAATCGGGCAGAGCAACCGATTCATGCACAGGATGCAAAAAAAAACCAGGTGTGTGTCACAGATCAGATATAGTTTGCTAGACTACAGTACAATCATGGTTTGCACACACGTCATATTTGACTTATAGACAAAGGCACAACAATAAACCGTGACCATTAGTAACACTACAGAAAAATCCTTTTACCCATCCCCCAACATTCTCGAACATTGCCGAAAACAACCGATTGCAGCTGAATTATGACACTTGTATCGAAAAGTACTATTAAACATTTGCATATTTTGTTGAAAAATGGTTAATACGGTGTGGCGGTGCCATAGGTTCCTCAAAAAGATATGGCATTCTTTTTTATTGATACCTGTACTTAAGTGTTTAATAAGTGCACATACCAAATGCGATACTGTCAAAAATCATTGACCACTTTTTCCGAAAGTAAGGCTATCAATCTAGTATAACGGTGGTAACGGCCCACCGCAGCGGTATGGCGTTACAAATTTTGTTAATAACTGGAAAAAACAAGCTCGCATATATGTTTCGGTCTGTAAGAAATCACTCCGGAATCATTCTAAGAATTAAATGTTTATCTAAGTATGGTGGACAATCCGGACCGCTGTATCAATATGGCATAGCGTTCCGATAACTTTTTTACTTATAAACTATAGAAAAATGAAAATTCTTACTGTAATAAACCATGGTAGCTAAATGCCTCGTCATCTAATTAGTGACGCGCATGTATGAATCAAAGAGATTCCCTCTATCCCTATGATTTCTAGGCGATTCACGCCAAGGTCTGGTGAATCAAGGAGTCGATGATTCATGAATGCAACTGGTTAAGATACGGGGTGTTAAGACTAAGTTCGAGTAGGTTCTCGTTCCTGGCTACTGATAAGTAAGTATGAGAGAAGGGGATAGTTTTGTCTATACCAGAGCTTGATTACTAAAAACCAAACCTCGTATCACTGGCGAAGCTTTTCCTGAACGGGGGTCAGAGCTTGAAGAGGACCACGCTGAGAGGCTCAGGTCCTACGGAATCCTGTGGATTGACAGGCAAAAGAGCTTTTTCGTTCATTGGTCTTTACATTATCTCCCCCAGTAGAGACATTGAACAGAATCGTAAGACTCTGTCGAAAACGATAAGCCTTAAAGACCACTAACATGGCTTGGAGCCATTCGAGAAATAGTGGATGCTTAGGAACGATAGTGCATAAGAGAAAAAGAGGCTCTGTAAAAGCTCTAGAAAGACTCCACTGAGGACTACAAGTGCGATTAAATGGTGAGGTACGACCGACTGTCTAATGTTGAAAGCGATGTTTTACATCTAGTTAAAAGCCAGGTAAAGAAGATCTGACAGGGCCAGATTTCAGAGCCTCGCAACTGTGCCCGTACCTAGCGATAACGTGTGGTTCCTGGCGGGGAGTCAGCAGATGCGCCAACCCAAGGTTCCCCATGTGCATGGACACGTTAAGCGTCTGTCTCAAAGGTTCGGCTCGTAGAGCAAGAATCGAGACGGTAAGTGTCATTGGCCAAAGCATCTGCCTCAGAACGTGAGGAGGCTTATTGCAGGGGGATGATAAAAATACTCGTATAATGAGCCAAATTGGCACGCCACTGAACACTGGATTTTTCCAAATCTGTTCCCTCGTGTGGTTTCGCCAAGTTGATGGATAGTAGAACTACGTCCTGGGAGACAAGTTGAAAGCGTCTCTCTGGAGGTGTGACGCCTTATAGCAGGAGTACAACGCACTGTACAGATGTGCCTTAAGCAAATCTGTAATAAACTATGTCACGACTAATTTAATCATACTTACAGCGCTACCGCAGGTGAATCGACCACTAAAATGGTATAGCATAGATTTATTTGTTTTTGACGTCGTTTAAATTATCGCTTACTTCTACTAAGAATGTGTAAGATATGACACCTACTTTTCGTTACGTATCTCCTTGCCTATATGGGACAGTGCTCTCGACTGCGGCAGAAAAACCGACAGCTTACCATAATTTTTAATATGGTAACCTGACGAATTGGACAGCCACAGGGGAGAGCACTAATATGAAGAATTATAGAAAACCATACACAAATAATAATACAACAAATATGTATGGAGAATTATGGAAGATCTCACACAAATATTAATACGACAAATATGTCTGTATATTGTGTACATACATATGTATTTTCTAAAGTGAATCAAACGTTACAATTAATAAAAGCAACCAGTCAATTGTTTTAAATCATAAAAATATACATACCTGTTAGTGTGATGTTTTGTATTTAAAATATTTCCACCGTTACTAATCAAATCTGTATGACTCACATTTTTATTCACTAAAAACTCATCTAAAATTTTTAACGGGTCACAGTTACTCCTCCAAGATTCGTCATCAGCAAACTTGGTGTTTATTGGTCTGTAACAGATAGCTTTTATTATATTTATGTTGTAATAATATTAATGATAATCGTAACGCCTAATTTATGAAAGGAACTATTTGTTGGACGAGACATTGATTCTAAGAGTATTAAGACAAGGATTTTGGTATTTCAAAACCTATCTTTAACTATAGTATAATATAATCATAAATAAAGCCTTGTATAGAGCTTTGGTGACTCAGTGATTAGCATACGCTAAGATCACTTGATATTTTCTAAGCTGTTTTTAACGGCAAAAGTACCCTTGATACCAGCTGTCCCTGGGCAGGTTATTTCTTGGAATCATCCTTCAGTGTTATTCTGGGTTTTCCTTGCCTCACAGGTGTCAAGGCCTGGACGAAATTGCAAATCAGGTGAGGTAGGAGTCCGTGTTAAATAAATTTAAGGTAGGAAAGCCATGGTAATAGAAAATAGAAAAGTAAAAATTAATGATTTTAAACAATATGGTAGCCAATCTAACGCTTCGGCTAAAAGCGCCGGTATTACCAGCAAAGAGCTGGTATTCTAAAAAAATGTTTTCTACAGGGAAGTTCAACAGTGGTTGCTGATCCGATACTCCTTCGGAGACAGAGAGTCTCGGCTTAACCGACAAGGTGTGGACTAAAATGAGGGTTGTTACCAGGGATTAGTGCTTGCCAAGACTAGACAAGACAAAGATTATTTCAGGGTCTTGTCTTGGTCTTTAAAAAAAGAAAATTTAAATCTTGTCTTGGTCTTGATCTTGAATTCAAACCAAGAAAAGACTAAAAAAATTATTTAGTCTCATGCAACACAGAAAAATTATTAAATCTAGTTGAATAATGATTTAAATAAAATTATTTAGTTATTTGATACGGTTATTTGTATGATTGTATGAGTAAGTGAGCGAGGGGTCGTGTGTGCGCTTAATGTGTGTGTAAGGTGAGTAGTATATGTAGTATTGTATGAGTAAGCAGTAGACCAGCAGCACTCATACTCGAATGTGCAACGTATATGTAAGTCAGCCCTAACGTATCGTTCGTCCGCCCCATGAGCATGTAAATTATACATTCGTACACAATAAATTAAAGTCATTCTTACAAAACATCTGGTCATTTCTCATTTCCTCCAAGCAGCTGTCATCACATCGATAGTTTATGAGCTAGGCCTCTGAAGGATTGCTTATAAACTGTTATACTGTCTGATTGGTATTAGAAGAGCGGTTGTATTTGCCATCTCGTGCGGCTGAGTTTTTCGCGCTCTGTGCCGTTGTTGTTTGTAAGTCGAGTCATCGGTGAGTTTCGGTGAGTCTAGGCGCAAAAAAAAGTACGACAGTCAGTCTTTAGTATATTAATAAGTTGGATGGCACGAATTTTCAACTATGGAAGTTTCAAATCAGACGAGTGTTTATATCTTAAGGTAAAGAGAAAATTGTGCTCGTAAAAGAAGAGAAACCCGACAAAGAAGCGCAAAAGAAGGTTTGGATTTAAAAAATTCACGTAATTTTGTCATCACTGCTCACGAGTAAACAACTATTGCCTTTAATGACCTGTGACACATCAGCGGAAATTTGGTTAAAGCTTTGTTTATTGTACAAAGAAAAATCTTGAATGATGCGCATTAACACAAAGTATCAAATATATTTTTGATTATCATTATTTTATTAATTATTGTTTTATTTAATGATTTATTTTTACAAAAAAATATGCGAGGGGGTTTGGCTTTGCCACTTATTACACAAACAATAAACATTCAAGCCTAGATATATCTAATTGTATTTTTCTTACAATCGGAAGGTATTCTATACCAGACATAACCTTTTTTCTTGATGATTTGATTTCTTTTTACTACACTTATCACAACCACTAGCATAGATTAAACTCGACAAAAGTTACTTTTCCGCACGTATGGTGCACTACAGAATCATGCTCTGCTCGGCACGTTAAAAGCTGATGTGTACCTTTTTCCGTGTAACCTTGTTAGCACCTCTACCTTTTTTATAAACTCTACATTACCTCACAGTTGACATTTTCAGTTTTCGTTTTAATCTTTGATCTGCATGACTTAGTTTTTCTTACCTCATAATCTTTAGTAGATCTCCTTGGATTTCTTCTTTATCTTCTCTTCTGTTTCTGCTTTCATTTTTGCTATATCTTTTTTGGACTGTTTCATCCATTCCAATAGAATCACCTCCCGATCATTCACTTCTCCCTCTGCCCTCTCTTGCGCCATAGTGCGCTGTCCGAGTCTGTTTTCTCGTTCGCTACCTTTATCATTCTCGTCAACTCACCTATTTCTCTCCTGACGTTCCCCTCACTATTATTTACTGTTTTATGCCTGACTTAACGCTTCTAGTTTCTTTCAGTTAACATGACTTTTGTACTTTTTGTTATCCTGTATTCACGTAACGCGTGGATGACTGTATGTATTGCACATTTGCAAATATAATATTGCTCGTTCTTCTCTTTGAGTAACTTTTTGCTTTGACTGTGTTGCCACACCGGTATCTAGCCATTAATGATTGTTCCTTACTATTCATGTTATTCATCAAGTAGTCAGGTACCTTTTCACTTGTCAGGCTTTCATATTCTTTGCAGTACTTTAAATCACTACTTTTCTCTTATTTTTCTCGTTTCTTTTATGATAAAATTTTTAACCTTAGTTTCAACAAAGTCTTTGCAGCTTCTCTCATCTACTATTATACATTGCCCACTTCTCATTTCTAAGATCATGCGTCTCTTGTTTTTCAAAAAAAATACCTGTTTCTCCAACTCTCGATTAATTTCTTTCACTTATACACTTAAAAGCCAGTCCTTTGTTGGATCTCATCGCCTTCCACTCGAAATTTGTCGCCATCCATAGAAATTTTTTTAAATCTCTGTGATTTTGGTCTCTTTAATTAGTATGTGATTGGGTGTGTTCCTGTCTAAGCCCAGTATCCACTTTATATACACTCCTTTTATACTATCTAGGCCTTATCCACTTTTACAGCCCCACCACTCTGTACCTACCAAGGCAACACTTTCCATCAGTGCCAAAACATCATTAACTACATTTTGTAGTTCTCCGTGATCAGTCTCTTACTAAACCTCCACGTACTTTTCATCATCATCACTGCCCTATCCCTTCTTTCTTTCAAACGCTTATTCGCTTTACCATTCTTCTGTAGGGTACATCTTAAGTATACCAATTCCTTTACCTCCTATGAAGGTTCTTCACCCCAGGTCCACTTCCTATCTTTCCCTTCTCTTCTTCCTTTCTTGAATTCCAATAACATTTCTTTCTCTTTGTCCTTTCTTAAATTTCAATACCTTTCTTTTTTTGGTGCTTGAATTCATTGTCTTCTTTTGCACAAATTTTATGAACCATTTTAGCATTTCCTTTAGGTCCTTTTAAAACTCTGCTATTATAACTATGTCATCTGCATAAGTTATTGACTATACTTTGTATTTTTCTACTTTTATTCCCCCTACTACTCCTTTTCTTTGAACCGCTTTCAGGTCGCTTATGAAAATATTGAAGAGTAGGGCTAAAAGGGCATCCCTGTCAGCCCTTTCTTCGTCCAAAATGGGGTCGATTTGTGGTTCCCAGCTTGTATTAAGTTCTGCGTTTCAATATATGTTTTCATTATTCTATAATTAAGGTTATCACTTATCCTCATTTTGTCCAATTGTTTTGCTAGCTCCAGTCTGTCCACTTAATCAAATGTCTCTTTTCGGTCTACAAAGCAGCAAAATAACTTTCAATTTTTTTTATCTACTTTCTTATTTATTAGATGATTCAGCACGAAAATAGCGTCCGTAATACCTCTTTCTTTTCCGAAACCTAACTGACTTTCTTTAAGCTTCCCATTTATTTCCTTAGTCCAACTTTCACTTAAAATGCTTGCATATATCTTGTATACTCATTACAGATATTCCTCTGTAGTTATGTACTCTGTATGTGTCTCCTTTCTTGAAAATTAGGACTATGACCCCTTTATCCAAACTGTTTGGTATTCTGCCTCCTCTCCATGTCTTAGATGACAGGTCTTAGAGGCAGTTTCCAAGCGTATTTGTCATGAATTTCTACATTTCATTCTCTAGACTATCCTCACCTGGGGATTTCTTACCTTTGAGCCTTAAAATTTGTCTCACTATTTTTTGCTTGGTTATCTCAGCATTCTTTTCTTGACTTTCGTTAATGCCTAGTAGCAATGATGTTTTCTTTTGTTTGGCGTCAAGTTTGCTCGTAAAATGTACTTTCCAAACCTTAATGTTTATCGACTCGTCCAGTTGTTATTGATTTGCTCAACCTGTTAATGTACTTACAAACTTCTGCCACTGTTTTTATGTTTTTAGATTTGAGCTCTTCCGTTTTTTAAAATTATTTTCTCGTCTATGTGCACCAGCGCTTGTATTATTACTTAAGTTTAAAAAACTCCTTTTTCTTTACTTTCTTTTTCTTCAATGATCTCATCCTCTTTTTGAATTCTTTTTTCGTCTGTGTCTACACTTTATCCACGCATAATTTATTACCAGTTTTCCATTATACTTTAAGAGTCCTTTCCTTAGGAATTACCTTGTTAATGTTCTTTTTCATTTCTTCTTATATCTTCTTTGTACTACCCTGCTTCCCTTGCCAATTTTCAAAATTGTCTTGTTTTTTCTGACCAAATCCTTCTTTCCACCAATCTTTTGATTACTTTACCTTTATGTTTGTGATTAGTTCTGCATTCAGGTTACCAGTTTGAACAGTCGCTTTTGACGTTAATAATTTGAATCTATGCTTACTTCTACGTTTATTGGTATAATTTCATCTGCTTCTTTTTGGTTTACTATCAAGTAGTCTACGACTGACTCTCATTTTGAGGCTATATGTGGATCATACCCCTTCTTCTCTTTGCTACCGTTCAGTATAAAGCAGCCTTCTACTTCCATGCCGTTGATTAGTATTCCACCCTCTGTGTTTAATACCTTATCTTCTGACCACCGTTCTTTATATGTTCCAACTACATTCACTTCCTCATCCGTTTCACTAGGTAGGCATGCACCGTCCTCTTCAGTGATGCCAGACGGTGCCCTAACGGGGCTCAATATAGAGACTGACAACAGTGGACTCCCGTTGCTACTGGCCGGAGGCACTAGAGTATAGCTGAAGA